>APFE031101043.1:55660-162974 GCA_000404065.3 Pinus taeda
AATTTGATGGGAAAACTGAGATAGTAAACAAATGTTTGGAAGGATATCTTCGTTGCTTTGTATCTGATAAACAGACATAATGGGTCAAATGGTTGCCTCTGGCTGAATGGTGATATAACACTTCCTTCCATACTGCAGCAAAAATTACCCCATTTATGGCACTTTATGGATATCAACCAACATCCATCACATCATATTTAAGAGAAAATTCTAAGGTTCAAGCAGTGGAACATCACATCGAGCATCAACAACAAGTTCTCCAACTCTTAAAGGATAACCTCACATTGGCGCAGAATAGAATGAAACAATAGGCATATCAACATCACAGCGAAAGAATTTTTGATGTAGGTGACTGGGTATTCCTACAGTTACAACCATATAAATAAATGTCCCTCAAGCAGGCTAAGAAGGATAATAAATTATCACCAAAGTATTATGGTTCGTACAAGGTGTTGCAAAATATTGGTACTATGCATACAAATTGGAGCTTCTTGCAGCTTCTCGAGTGCACACATTTTTTGATGTTTCATGTTTAAAGAAGTTTATAGGCGACAAGCACCCAGTTCAAAAAATATTGCCACAACTTGACGAGGAAGGAAAAATTATATTGGAACCAGAAGATGTCAAAGAAACAAGAACTCGATAGCTACAAAATCGATCAATTTCAGAGTATCTCATCAAGTGGAAGAACTTACCTGCTGAATATTCCACATGTGAGGATGAGAATTTTATACAGAAGCATCCAGAACTACTCAAGCATTGAGGACAACACTTTTTTGAAGGAGAGGGGCACGTTAGGTCCCTATAATACTAGTGATTCCCCCATTACTATTGTCGTTGTATCCCTTATTGATATTGTTGTGCCCTTATTGTCCCCATATTGTTATTATTGTGCCCCATAGAATCCCTCTGTTGTTATTTTTGTGCCTTTATATTATTATTGTTAGGTCGGCTTCATTATATTGTGACCCCTTAGACTCCTATACTTAGAAAGGAGGTTTTGTCATTTGAATCATCAAATAATTATTCATTTCTATAATGTAAAGGAGGTTTCCCCCTCAAAGAGGCTAAATTGTAAGGCTAAATTGGGGCACAATCATCTGTGGACAAAAAGAGTTTAACTGAGGGAGAATATGGATGCCCTGTTTTCCCTTCTCTTTATCTGGTGGGAGAGACCAACATAAAGATTATGTTTCACTGTTTTCAACACTGTCTGTGTTAGTCTCAAATTCTCCACTGTAATGAAGTTCTTCTTCATCTTTAACTGAAAATTCATTAGTAGAACAATCATAACATATATTCATTTTCTGAACATAATTGACTAAATCTTCATCTTCTGAAAAAGAAGCATCGGTTAAGATATATACATCTGATGGTTCTTCTTCTGATTGTAGGATAGACCAATCATCACAAAATTATTCAATATCTACACATGCTTTCAATTTACCATATGTGCTTTTTGGACAAGCATGAGCATAGTGTCCTTCTTGTTTGCATATGAAACAACAACTGTATTTGGTTCTCGGCTATTTCCACTTCTTTAGAAATCTCAAATTTTTAAAAGGTCGTTTGGGATTTGCAATTTTCTTGGTCTTGAATTTCCCATACCTTTTATGTTTTCTCCTTTTCTTAAATGGTGTCCATGGCAAAGAAGCACGACAAACATTGGCACTCGAAGTTATATCATGTGCCCGTTTTTGCCAACAGAGATATCTTACTTTCTCTTGACACTTGAATAAAAGATCTATCCAGTAAATCTGATCTATTGTTTTGCTTTGAAGCTCATTATCTTTAGAAATCAAGTCTCCTATATCTTTTCTATCTTTTTGTGAGCTGGTTTCATAACATAAACGCTCATTAGTTCCCTTTTGAAATAGGCATGAAAGCCAAAATAGAACTTCTTACCATGAGGATTAGATGCCAAATTGATTTTATCCAACAATAGTACACTTCAGAAGAGAAAGCATTATTAAGATCATAAAACCCAAATAATAAAATCTTATACATAACGCTTCAAGAAGGATTCCACAGTTGTGTATTTGGAATTAGGATAAAGCTCTAAGGATTCTCACTCTTTAGGTCCAATATCAAAATCTACGGTACAACCTTCATAGAATATTTGGTGGGCATCGGAATTTACAATCTATAGTTCAAGAGGCTTACCTGCAACAAAGATTTCCAAATTCAAAACCCAAAAATGCTACATGATTATCTAATTTCATCTCTTCACATAAATCAATAAGCCCATCAATATGCCTCTCTTTTTGCATTGCTTAAAAAGATACAAACCTTCCATAAACTTGAGCCATTCTTCAGATGAAATTCTCTTCTTCACCAAATGGTGGCCTATAAGCCTTTCCCATATCTCCACAACCTCCTTCTATAAGAGCATATTGGTTGATGGGTGGATGTATACTGTTATGTTCACGACCCGAGGATCCACACCTAGTTTTGAATGCTTTGTACACAATAAGATACACTTAAAGCACATAAATCATATTTTGTTCAAATGATCATAGATCATATACATTGTAATTGATGAGATTATACTTTATTATATTTTACATATTTAGTGATCTAATTATGTTTTTCTTGTCTCCCATTAGTACTAAATCATAGTGAGAATCAAAAGCTCAATCAGAAAATTGTTAGCACTAAAATCCAAACAGTTCAAAAATCAGTCATAAAAATTATAAATTGTGGGAGTTCAACACAAATATTTAAACACCAAATTTTATTAATATTCCAATATGCCTTATTGGTCAGGGTGGACATTAAAACCTGAAATACTAATTAAAAAGGGAGATCATGAATTTTAGTTACTTGTATATGTGAAAATCCAAAACAGAAGGGAAAGAAATCCTGAAAAAGGGAACACCTTGATATTTCCAACTTCCTTAATAGCATCCACTAGTTTTAGTTATTGAATTATCTCATCGCAAACAATAGTTCTTGCTAAAGATGATATCACAACATCCACTTACTTCACATCAATCACCAGGCTCTCATGGTCATCTAATGAACCTTGAAGGCAATCATACTTGATCATATTTTGAATATTTTTTGATCTAATTATGTTGTTATTGCCTCCCATTAGTACTGAATCATAGTGAGAATCAAAAGTTCAATAAGAAAAGCATTGTTGAAATCCAAACATTTCAAAAATCAGCCACAAAAATTATAAATAATGGGAGTTCAATACAAATGTTTAAACACCCAATTTTATTAATATGCCCATAGGCCTTATTGGTCGGGGTGGAAATGAAAACATGAAATACTAATTAAAAATGGAGATCAATAATTTTCGTTACTTGTATATGTGAAAAACCAAAACAAAAGAGAAAAAAACCCTGAAAAAGAGAACATCTTGATATTAACAATTTCCTTAATAGCATCCACTAATTTCAGTTGTTGAATTAACTCATTGCGAACAATAGTTCCTACTAGAGATGATAACACATCCCACTTGCTTCACAATAGTCACGAAACTCTCATGATCATCCAATGAACCCTGAAGGCAACCAGCTGTGTGGGACATTTTCTTAGATGTATGCATGCAATTCATGTATAGATGCATTGAAAATAAAAATAACAATACATACTTGTAGAAGGTGGGCATCGGATTGTTTGAAGAAAAAGACGAGTTCCAATTTGTCAATATTATGAGTTGTTTCAGGAGGGTACAAAACGTAAGTGGGATGACCAAGAGTCAAGCTTACCATTACAAATATTTTGCGTATATACACTATACCTCCCACGATCAGAACTCTGATCTTTTGGGATCCATTGTTTTCCATTCCAGACAACAAAAAATTTCTATCTAATGACCAAATCAAAACCTAACTCAATGCTCAATTATATTATGTTGTTCATTTAAAGAATTAAAAAGGAACTCTTTAATCTATGTCTTTTTCAAAAATGAAGAGCTCTTAATGGAAAAAAGTACAAGCAAAATTTTACTTTAGAGTGTTATTTTTCACTAATGTTAACTGGAGTTGGTGGGTAGGTTCTATTCACCGTTTCTAATGGATAGAGAGACTTTGAAATTGAAAAAAAAATGTAATGGTGGGTAGAACTGACTACTATCAACTGCCTTTCTTGTTGGCTAGTAAGATGAGACCTTAAAATCATTAAACAATGAGGAGAAATGTCAAAGTGGGACACTTATTTCTGAAAGAATTTATCCTGTTTGGAACAACATGAAATGACTAAAACAAAGCATTGGGTGTTAAGATTTCACAACAGTAAAAGTTGCTAGGATTACCTTGTGTTTTGAGCTTTAAATTTAAAAGAATCCCCTCTAAAAAAAGATTACCCCATTATACCATAGATTGACATCATCAAGATATTACTCCATCAAATTTCTTGCATTACCATTCTGAGGTGGGACATGATGGTTGTTTGTTGATTCTCCAATGTTTATCTAGAGCTGGAAAGGTAACCCCTATTTTCTGAAGCCAGAAAAAACATCTCTCACGTGTGATATGTCATCACTCTCTTACACCAAACATCTAAAAGGTAGTTTTGCAACTGCACTTACCATGACCTTCACCTCATCATTTTTTTCAATGTCTAGTTGGGGATCCAATAGTTCATGCAAATACCCTTGTTTGATCCTCAATATTTCCATGAAGATAAGGTTTATTTCCCCTTGATTATGATTTATGTCCAATGCTAATTTGGAAGAGATGATCTCCACCAAAACAACCCTGAATTTGTACACATCCGATCTCTTTGTGAGTTTATAGCAGTGATGGTACGCTGGGTCCATATACCCTGGTGTGTATTATGGGGAAGTAGTCACATGTGAGGCATTTACAAGCACTACTCTGCAAAGACCAAAATCTACAACCTTGACATAATTTCTCATCCAATAGAATATTAGAGGATTTCAAATCTCTATGGAATATAGGTGGATCGATATTGTGAAGGAATGCGAAGGCCTTGGCTGTTTGAATGGTAATGTTCAAGCGGATTTTCCACGGTAATCCTTTCATACATTTGTGATCGCCATGAAGGTGATCGACCAAGGTCCAACTTGAAACAAATTCATATACAAGAAGCAGCTTTGGACTATTTGCATAGGTGTAGCCATAAATACGAACAACATATGGACGATTAAATGATGAAAATATGGGTACCTTGTTAATAAACTGTTCAAATCTCCCAGAGTTTTCATGGTACAATCTCTTCACTGCCATAGTCCATCCGTCCCGAAGTTTTCCTAGATAGACAGACCAATATACCCCACCACCAATTACATTTTCCTCATGGAAGCAATTTGTATCCCGTTGAAGTTCTTCATAAGAGAATGTTGGAAAAATTGTTATTGGGGGTCCAGGGGGTAGAACTGCTTCAATGTGTCTTCTCTCGTAACCAACGAGACCCCGACAATGTGTTTTTTTCCTCTTTGCATAATAAGTTAAGAGTATTGTTATTATTGCAACTACTCCAATAGAGCAACCTGCCATGGAATGAAGAGATTAAGTCAATGTGATCTTTGTCCAAACTCCAAGAGAATAATGGAAAGAAGTAGAATTCACCTTCACTTTAAATTGGAAAATGGATAGGATGGAATCATTTTTACTGATTACAATAGATTAATTGCTTGAATCTCTACCATGATGGGTAGTTTGAGTATCTGCAACAATTCACAGTTTGCTAAAAGATAATTCTTGACAAAAACATATCAAAACATTTACATATTGGTTGGTTTTGAATTTATAATGAATAGGTATACTATTAAAATATCCTTACTAAAAAATTAACAGTGAAAATCCTCCATGAAATAACCAACTAAAAATACCCTGAAATAAAAAAAACCATAAGCATTTCTTTGGATCCAAGGTGTTATCTGGATAATAGCAAATAAATGTTGAACTCGTTTCTGAAATGTCTTTACTACAAATTCCCTTACTATCCAAACAAACACCACAACTTCAAGATCTATTCCAGTTGAGCTGCCACATTATCTCAAAACTCATCCATTTTAAAGTTTCCTTGTTAATCAACTGAAAGGTATTCCTTAATGGGTAGTTGAATATGTGTTGTATAGAACTGTTCCCCCTCTACATCTAATTTTGGAATTAAACTGTATTACCAAACAACACCACAAAACTTGAAATTAAACGCCCCTAATACATATATGTTACCGGGAATTACATCACAACAAAACCTGAAATTAAACGCCCCTAATACATATATGTTACCAGAAATTTGATTGTAGTGCTTCCTAAAAGTCAGATTGGTGTATACATCTATCATATCGAATAGTTTAGAGCCATACCACCAGGATTCAATGTAGTTACCTAAAAGATTACTTTTATTAACCGGGACCCACATATTGCACTAAGGATTATCATGACATGGTTGTTATCATTCCCCAAGATAGAGGGTACCAATATGTGATATTCATTTCCATTGATATTGATCAAAGGGTGGCCTTCTGATCCATAGGAGCATAGTTGGAAGGCAAGGTCACCGCACCCACTGCCACTTTCCCCAAAAGGATATCCGAATTCAACGTCCCCACATGTATATGCATTTGAAAGAAAATCTTGGTACTTAGTGCCGAGACATGAAGTTGAGGAGCAGAGGACAAGGAGGAGAGCAAGTGCAACAACAAGGCATATGCGTACAAAGAGACATTGAATTAGGAAAAATAAATTTTGAATTCTCATGCTCTTCTCTGTTCATCTGTCATAGATTATAGACAAGACAATAAAGGGTTGGGGGTTTTATAAATACCGTAAGACAAAGGAGGTGAAACGACAAAGACAACATTGAGGGAAACATCATGAAATTGCAAGGACATAGTTCACAGTTAACAAATAAAATCAACCCTAGGTTCGCTTCATTATCGGAAATTTGGGGAAGATTTGGTGAAGCCTTCCTATATAATTAATATTATATTTCGTTCAATTAACCAACTTAAATCAAGAATCAATTCACAGTTAAGCAATGAAATCTATAACCGGAAAATTCTCAGACATCGAACATTTGATCTGTTAGTCCAAATTGATGTAGAGTGGAAATTAGGGGAGTTCCTCAAAAAGAAATACCTTACGGCGTAAACATAGAAATGAAAAATGAATCTTGAAAAAAGATGAACAAATAATGAAAATGGAAATTCAACAGAAAAATTGATAACCAAAAATCATAAATAACAATTAAAAATAATAATTAAATAATATAAACGAAAAGTAAATTTTAATATACTTGAAAATTTATTAAAATAATCAAAATAAAAACAAAAAACTAGCTACCTGCTCTATTCTATTTACAAAAATAACACCACCTATTCAATTAAACATTATAACATACAACCTTATTTATAATATACTAATAAGTTACCTATTAAAAAATACTATTATTCTTCGTTCTATCCTATTTCGAAAAATAAAAATGCTTATTTAATTAAACATTATAACATATTAATAACACTATAAAATACCTTTATCATTCCATGAAACAGATGGAAATAGAACAAGCTACTCCATGCACCCATTGCGTAAACCCTATAAAATACTAATATCATCTTTGTGGATATTGCCTTAAGATGAACATAATCTTATACAGCTTGCCCAATGCGTCTTTCACATTACTCTCCAATAATTTCTGGCCAGCCTTGTAACGAAAACACAAACCATGTGAACAATTATGCATGAGATGTGAAAAAAACAACACCGCTCAATGCCCAAAACAACACCGCTAAATCCCCTATTACTTGAGGATGAAAAAGAAAACCAGCAATAACATAAACTGCACAAAGTTGCGTGAAAACTAAACCGGAAGCGACTTTACAAAGATATATAAAATCACGATTAGTATGTTTTGAAGTCGAATATTTTTTATGAATATATAAGCTAAATATTTTTCTATGGTTTATTATAAAAATCTTAATTTTATTTACTATCGCAGTTTAGCTTCGGTAAGTGGGCTCCCTCATCGCAGTTTAGGTGCTGTAAGTAAATAAAATAGCAGACACTCAAAAATATTCTATTATATTGCATCAAGGAAATTACACGCATATATATGTAAACAAAAGTCTTAAGATAGGAATTCTATCTTAGACGTATAGTAGTGTGGTTGAGAGATTCTCTCAACCACACACTAAACTAGGAGAAACTATATTCTAGCTAATTCCTATTATGTAGGAACAAACTCCTCAAATGGAGAATTACAACCATAGACAAGTAGGAATTAATTATTTCTAACTCCCCCCCTTAATGACTACTTGTCATGATAGTGATTCACAAAGTCTGGTTGTGGTCAAACTGTATATATGTACCTGCAAATCCACCACCATCCAACGAATTACCTGTGCAAAACCTCCAAAAACAAAGAGATATCAATGCCTTTCTAAGCCAAATATTCATGCCCAAATAAAAATCGCAAACAGTTGCGTTGATTGTGCCTTTCGACGCAACTGTCAGATAGAAAAGTGCGTCGACCCTCTTGTGCTCAGACACACCAATATTTGAGACAATGAGCCAGGTGTTACTGCAGTCCACCTACTCCTACAAGCACAAAGCTCCCATGTACATGTTAGCCACTCAAGTAATATGCCACCACCGGGCAATTCCGATCTGCCACCACCGAGCAAATCCGTAACTTAAATGTGCCACCTCCGGGAAAATCCGATCTGCCACCACCGGGCAAATCCGGAACTTAAATGTGCCACCTCTGGGCAAATTCTGTAGCCACTAAGGCTCTATGGATGGTTTCTGGCTCACCACCAACCAGCCACAAAGGCAATCCATTACAAAGTGGTTTTAAGATCACCACGAACTTTCAAATACCTTTAAAAGGCTTACATTTCATTCAACATTTTGGAGTTTCTGGGTACATACGATGACCATTACAACAACTAGACTTGCTTATAACATGTTAGGGAGTCTATTCCACAAACCACACTAACTCAAACAAACATTTATTTTGTTATCCACCATAAACATTGTTGCTGCTCCTTTATCCCATCTTTTCATAATTCACATCTTGGGCATCTTTGTCAAATAAATTCTTGGAACTCCATGCTTAGCATGTCATTCGTTAGAGTCGTGAATTCTAACAAAATAACTTTACCTACATTGAGTTAGCTAGACTCAATAAGGCTCAATAACTTTAAACATGATTCCAAGAAACTAAATAAAGCATAAATTCTTCAGGTTTAATTTCTCTATCTATGCCCATAGATGATTATTTTCCAAACATACCAGTAACCATTTTTCACCAATGATACCTGTGAGGGGTCTACTGATAAAGAAACAGATTGACGACTTTTCACCTGGACTCAATGCAGTGCATTCAAAAACTGATGATCCAGACATAGGCACACAGCCATATGAAGAGAACACAATTTTCCCTTCAAAATAATAATCCAAGACTCCATGGTCCAATCCTCCATCGCATTCAAGGTCAATCCGGATTCCCGAATCTCTCTGATCCCTATTCCTGCAAATTTTGTCAAATGTGGAAGAAACTCTGGTCCATCTCTCTGAACAACTTCCACCGCGGCCTTATAAGTAGCGCTCGCATTAATCGTCGTTGCCTGGGCTTTCAACAACACCTGATACTACTTACCCTAAATAGGTTCTCCCAGCTGGAAGACAAAATTTTCTCCACAACAATAGCACCTTCAACAACATCGTTATCTGCAATCAATTTTTGCTGGAGACAAGAGTGCCTTTTGTACAATATCAACGCCGAGGCATTCCTATGGATCATCAATAGATTCTTTTATCTTCAACACAGCATTGGACAGGTGCACATAAGCAGCCCCACCACCTGGCACAATACCTTCCTCAATGACTGCAAAGGTTGCATTCTTTGCATCCTAAGTTTTCAGTCCTCAAGTTCAGCTTCTGTGGCTGCTCCAACCTTAATAACAACAATACCTCCTGAGAGCTTTAAGTTGTGCAATCCTCGCTTGAAATTCATCTTTAGTGGCAGCATCGACAATAATGGTGGTTGTATTGTTGGTCACAGTAATGTTCCTTGCAAGACCAAGCTTCTTAACAGATGCATCCTCAACCTTAATACCAAGATCACCAACGAGAAAGTCCGCACCTTTTACAGGTCTAGGCTTTGTTTTCAGCTCCTCAACAAGCCCCTGCACAGTTTCATCAATTCCCTTTCTTAAGGAAACTAGATTGGCTCTTGAACTGACATTCAAAAGTCCCAGCTTTATAATTTCCCGTGCTAAAACAGATGCAGTAGTTGTCCCATCACCTGTTGAATCGTTGGTCTTACTTGCAACCTCTCGGATCAAAGCTAGTCCTGCATTTTCCATTGCATCAGGAAGTTCAATAGCACGAGCAATTGTAACTCCATCATTAACAACTTTTGGAAACTCCAAATTCATCTAACACAACATTACGACCTCTAGGTCCCAATGTAACCCCAACCGCATCAGCCAATTTGTCAATGCCTGTCTGCAATGCAACATGGGACACCTAATTGAAGGTAATATCGTTTGTCGCCGCTCTCACAACAAGCCGGCTTCTTCTTCCCCATTGCTTCGCTTTAAATGCTATCGGCCTCGCCAACCAGCACTGTTTCGGTAAACCCCTTACTATTCTCTTATCTGACGTGCTGATTTGAGAAGGATGCACCCAGAAGAACGAACTCTATTACTAAGAATGGCATTGGTCGCCATGCTATCAATCAGTGTTGTGAACAAGATGCATAAACGAACTGGCACGAATTCGAACTCAAGTGGTGTGAGAAACACACTAAGATTTTAAGGCTAAAACCCTAAATGGCACAAGCAACACTTAGCGCTGCACCGTCAACCGATTTAATTTGCAAAACTAGTCACAGGCTCTCCACCAACTAAGGCAAAAAAAGATGGATGCAAAATCCCACACATTATTTCTCGACTGTTGTTAACCCCCAAGCGGCACTGTTCTGCAACTGAACTGCATCCACACAAGCCGACTCTACGACCACAGGTTTTACTAACAACACCATTTATTGATCACGCCATCCTGACGTCCAGGTAGAAACATCCTTATCTTCAAGAATAGATATGCAACGATCGATGCAGTGATCCTCTCGGATCTTGCAGATTCCGTGATCGGTGCCACTTCTAGACCTCCGGCTCAATGAATCTCGAAGCACCTTCGCAACCTTCGTTCTAAGTTGAGTTGTTGCCCTATCTCCACACAGGCTACTCCTACTAAGTGCAGGCTACTGCAACCACTATACCGATTGCTGCCTCCACACCAACTCCAAATCCATGATGTGTATCCCAGAGGTCACACTAGATCCGCTGCGCAAATCTCCATCAACACAATCAGCAAATCAAGTCAAATCTTCTCACCACACCTGTCAGCTCCATGTTCACACAGATCCATGCTCTTAGCTCCATAGATCCGAGTATCTCCACAAATCCAGTCGGCTCCAGAGTTCCATGCTCAAAATCGGCAATTGAAAGATCCAAGAGAGGTCGAGGAAAACCCAACGTGAAGTGATAGACATACAACACAATCTACTTGGCTCATACAATCTGCTACACCATGGTAGCCATGCTTCACGTTGGGTTGAAAGATCAGGTTGCGAAACCGCGAAGGAGGGGCTCTTCTGTCTGTAGTAACAGCACTGGTCATGTTTGCATATCCCGCACCACCGCACACTGACTACGGCAGCTGATCCAGTAGTTGTACTCACCAGCAGGGAGGTCTTGCCACTAGGAAAACTCCTTGGTCAACACTCCAAATCAGCAGAAGTTCAAGGCATTCATACCACATCACTCATGGCAGATTCACTGCTATCCCTCTACAGCCATGAAAGTGCCTGCATGCAGAACAACCTCTGCCTCGATCTGATGAACCCAAAGGTTGTCTAGTCCAAGACACCAACGATTTGCAATCTACCACACCGGTTGTAACGACCTACGATTCCGCTGATGAACGAACGCGACCGGGCAGAGTGCGACTATGGGTGGAAGGTCATTCAAACAGCATATGTGCGAGCTCCTTAGGTGTGCAATAGGATGTTATGCATATGTGAGGAGTGGGCAAGCACGTTTATACGCATGGAGCGTGGGATAACCCATAGGGAGGCCGACCTACGATGGATGAGGGGACCGACTTGAAGATAGGGGCTTTTGCGATGGAGCAAGGGCATGGGAGAGGTCGGCTGGGCAAGCCATGACCTACCCCTTCAACGCATATATATTGGAGTGCATTGGACTCATTTGATCATCACACAATCGCTCAAGATCTTCGCTCAAGCATGTAGAGAAGGCACCGGACAAGGTGAAGGTGTAGCAAAAGGAAGAGAGTCGCAGTCGGAGATGCACCCATCCTTAGGCAAGACCGCACGGAGTTAGTCGCTTATCTTGGTTTTGGGTGAAGGACGTGGGCAGGGTCACCTGGTGGTTGGGTGAGGCGTGCACGGTGTATGTGTGGCACCCGGTTTGTGTGAAGGTGCAGCCGATGGTGGAAATGGAGGAGTGCCCACTTTGTGCGAAGGTGTCCGATGGTGAAACGAAGGAGTGCCCGGTTTGTGCGACGACTTAGCATGGGTGTCTTGGCGACTCAGGTGAGCACCCGCCCATCGTGCAAGTGTTCACGGTGACTTGGTGAAGTGTTGAGATTGTGAACGGAGGTGTGTCTCGGGTAGAGGCGCCCGTGTGTGGCGACTTGGAGGCGCGCCCGAGTTGGGCAGACAACACGATCGTGCAACGAGGTGAACGAAGGGTTGGTGAGTCGTGCGGCGACCGTGCAGAGGTGTCGACGAGCTGGGCAACCAAGTTTGCCAGAGTTGTGAAAATTGGCTAAGTGTAAATTTGGGGTTTCCCAAGATTTAACTTGTGCATTGTAAAAATAACGATTGTATAATATATTGATATCAGGTAGACTCATATTGCAGGGAGTTGCCCCTCCCTTTATACTGTTATGCATTTCTCTTGTATAATGCTGTTGATAATGAATGTGCATGCTGTTGAAATTGTCCTGATGATGAGTATAGTTTCAGACTCGAAACGTCGACCATAAAATATGAACACTGTGGAAAATCCGAACTCCATTCAAAAATCACACCACAGTAATCTGCAATCCAAAATGTGTATGGGTGTTCATTGGTATAAAGGAACACTAATAATACTTGGTAACGAAAATAAAACTAAGTATGGATTGTTAAGGCATAGTCTACAATCGTAAGTATTGGTGAAAATAAGATGGTTGGTAGTGCCACACCTCGCCTAGCACGGTTGGAAGACTACCGTAGGCTTGGGGGCATGACAGTTGGTATCAGAGCTGATATCCGGGTTGATGACAGTGGAAGTAGGTACTTGCAAGTGAAGGAAGTTGGTTTCACATACAAGTGAAACAAGGGCTGGTTCATGGTTGCAGGGAACTTGGTGAAGCTGGTGAAACAGGTTTAGCAGGGGTGAAGCTTAGCACTTGGGCCAAGCTGAATGACAAGACATGGAAAGTTTGGAAGAATGCGAAGGGAAGCTCTTGCTTACCTTGTACAGGTTGAAGCAGATGAAAGAAGAGAATCCCCGGATTCGAGATAAGCTTGCAGTCTTGGAAACGAATGTGGAAGACGAACTTCTTCAACTTGGATGGACAATGGAGCAAGATGAAGTTGCAGATTGTACTGACAAGGAAGAGGAAGCCATGATAGTTGAAGATGTTGTAGACATGACCATGATGGAGGATGAGCTTGAGATTGATCAAGTTGGACCAGGATCGTGCAGTTAGCAGACATGAATGGATGAGGATACTCATATGGAGGAGCCTCATGATGATGAAGTAAGTATTGATACTTGCGTTTCATTTGAGCATTTGGTAGATGGACCATATGCAGGGAAGAGCAACACTAGGTTGTCGATGCTAGGGAGCATCTTACCATGGATGACTATGATGAAACCTCGTATGGAGAAGCAAGGATTGTTGATTGTTGCAGGACTTGTTGGGGTTGTTTGTGACCTTATGGTAGAAGGTACAAAGGCCCGTGACAAGGGTGGAACATGATGATCGTTGCCGAGGAATGGGTCATGCTTTAGCCACATGGCTAAGTGCCTAGCATGACTCATGGATAGATTGGAGGGCACACACTTGAGTTGCTTGGGTGGACTTCTCATGGCCGAGACTAATAGCAAGTCTTGGTGGAACCTTTAGTGGGGGAGCTATGATGGAGAGACTCATGTGATGATGATATGTTTGGGTGACCGAGTTCACTAGACCGAAGATTGTAGAATTGGATGGAGATGACCGATTGTTGTGATGGGTCTACTTGGTTGGACTACATGGCAACTTAGTCATGGACATCAGGTTGGAGACATGGAGCATGGTAGTCTTATGCAGGGAAATTATGTGGTAGCACTTGTAGAGGTGTCACTTATGGGCATCCAATGAGGAGTGCCAAAGCAGGGATGTTGTGCAGGTGGATTTGCTAGTGTGACATGGAGATGTTTTACTTATGAGCTGATGGAGAGGTTGTGCACTCTTGTACAACAAGGCCATGGACTTGGATGGAGTTGTGAGCAGACTATGGGGCATTCTTACTACATGGAGAGCTAAGGCATCTTGCAGAGACCTTTGGGCTGAGACTTGTATGCTTGCTGAGGTGTTGGTTGGAGATGACTCATGGGGCTCATGATGACATGAAATTGTTGTGACTTCCAGAGGGACTTCATATATGGTGGACTTAGAGGATCTGATGCATTGAGGAGCTGAGGTCAGAGACTTTGATGCAGGATGGGGTGCATACTTTCAAGTACATGCATGGGGATGGCTTGAAAGAGTGACTTGATGTAGGGGATTGATATGAGACACTTTGGAGTGATGGAGTTACGATGATGATGATGCCTTGGTGGCAACACTTGGGCATGGGTTGAGCCGAGACTCAACCACCTTTTTACACATGGGAGCTGATTGATCTATGATCATGGGCAACACATGGATAGATGAGACAGGTGTATGCTTGTTTCTATGGCAGACTTGAGGGATGACACATTACAGATATGATGAAGGTTGCTTCATGGACCTGGATGTGGCACACCGAGAGTTGGAGGTTGATGAGATGGTCTCTTCATATTGAGGAGGCACACATATGGATGATGTTGGGATAGATGTGGTTGATTTCATGCAGCACATTGACACCAAACATCATGGACAACATGTTGCAGATGAGATAAGGACTACTTCATGGACCTGAGCATGGATTATACTTATGGAGATGGATTCTTGATGGAGTTGATGATGTGACAGGATGTTCTGAGAAACGACTGATGGTGGCATGAGGATGTGCATTCTCATGGTTTGGGCGTGACGGTTGGATTAGCTACCCAACTAGTTCAAACATGGGGGCTAGTGGTGTACAGAGATGTGTTAGCATTGTGTTGGAGTATCATGGCAGCAGTTCACTTGGGACGACACATGATGAGGTCGACACGATGTTGCAGTGGGCATGTAGCTTGAGATGGAGGGACCAGCCTTCCACGATAGAGAGCAGCATGTGGAGATTGTGACAGGTTGGTCGATGGTCATGGACTGAGATGATTTCCGATGTATGACATACCAATGGGGAGTATCTCTTGGTATGGTGATCTTGGTGACAGATGGTTGCCAGGATGAGATATTGTCGAGGACGACAATGACTTCCAGTGGGGGAGGATGTCAGGACCTGCGGTTCGTGCGATGGGCAGGGCGACTCCATGCGAAGTGCGTGCGAAACATGAATCGAAATGAACTTTGGGCGAGTTTATAAGGTGTTGGGCGAGTCGAGGGGGCGGTCCCATGAGTTGGGCGGGCTGACCATCCTCCGGGCGAGACAACAGATTATGAACGAGTCAGCCAGGCGTTTGGTGTGGGTCGGCCGGGTGACACAACCCGCCACCCGCCCGTATATATTGAAGGGCGTTTGGAGGCAAACGACCATCAATCATTCGATCAACAAGTTCGAACAAGGAGTTTTGAAGTGCATGGATGAGCCCGCACGACGGGCAGAACTCGGGTGTAAACTCGTTCAGAAAAGTCGTTCGGACAGTTGTTCGGGAACTTGTTCGGATAGTCGTTCGGGAACATCGTTCGGACGGTCGTTCGGGAAACTCGTTCGGATAGTCGTTCAGAAAAATCGTTCGGACAGTCGTTCAGGTAGGTCGTTCGGACAGTCGTTCAGGCAGGTCGTTCAGGGAGGTCGTTCGGACAGTCGTTCAGGTAGGTCGTTCGGACAGTCGTTCATGTAGGTTGTTCGGACAGTCGTTCAGGCAGGTCGTTCGGACAGTCGTTCAGGCAGGTCGTTCGGACAGTCGTTCAGGCAGGTTGTTCGAACAATCGTTCAGGCAGGTCGTTCGGACAGTCGTTCAGGCAGGTCGTTCAGGTAGGTTGTTCGGATAGTCGTTCAGGCAGGTCGTTCGGGAGATCGTTCAGGCAGGACTCGGGCGAGGTCGTTCGGGCGACCCAGGCGAGGTCGTGTGGCGACCCGGGTGAGGTCGTTCGGGCGAATGGGGTGAAGTCGTGTGGCGACTTGGGTGAAGTCGTGTGGCGACTTGGGCGAAGTTGAACGGGTGAACGGGTGGACGTGCAAATGGGCGGCCGGGTGAGGGCGTGCCGTGCACGACGAAACGGTGAAGTGTTGAGATTGTGAACGGAGGTGTGTCTTGGGCAGAGGCGCTCGTGTGTGGCGACCTGTAGGCGCGCCTGGGTTGGGCAAACAACACGATCGTGCGACGAGGTGAACAAAGTGTTGGAGAGTCGTACGACGACCGTGCGGAGGTGCCGACGAGCTAGGCAACCGAGTTTGCCGAAGTTGTGAAAAATTGGCTGAGTGTAAATTTGGGGTTTCCCAAGATTTAACTTGTGCATTGTAAAAGTGAAGATTGTATAATATATTGATATCGGGCATACTCATATTGCAGGGAGTTGCCCCTCCCTTTATACTGTTGTGCATTTCTCTTGTATAATGCTGTTGATAATGAATGTGTATGGGTGTTCATTGGTATAAAGGCACATTAATAATACTTGGTTGAGAATCACAAACTAAGTAGGAATAAGTGGTTAGGCGTAGTCTATGAACATACGTATTGGTGAAAAGAAAGTGTTCGGTGGTGCTGCACCTCGTCTAGCACGGTTGGAAGACTACCGTAGGCTTGGGGGCGTGACACTTTTGGTCCAACAAAAATATCACAGGTTTACTGAGCTTGGATATGTGCTTCAGATTTCGATCAATGCTATTTGACCGGGAGGATGAGACATAGAGTCTAGTGAAGTACTTACTTGTCAAAGAAGAGAAGCTGTAGTAAGAATGCCTTCAAGAATGCTGATGTTGAGTGTTGATGAGTGAGTAAGAACAAAAGCCTTCAATAATGTCAAAAGAGAGAGATAGTTGCTACAATGATCTACTTCAAAAGTGAGTAATGGCTGCTGCTTCAAGTCTTCTTCTTTAGCCTTGATAGAAAGAGATGTAACTACTGCAATGATATCTTCAAGTATAACTGCTGCAATGGAGTCTTTAAATAAGCCAACAAGATGTGATCTTCAATCTTCCTTCCCTTCACCTTAGCTCTGATACCATGTTGAGAAATCAAGTATAGTAGGATTTAGGATGATTTCTCTTAACTTGATAATTACTTGTCAATGTTTGTTGGCTTCTTATTAAATTTATATTCTCTTCATCAAGCAATTACCAAAATGTACAAAACATGAAAATCACAAAGAGACAGAGAACACAAGAATTTAGGCTCCAAGCTAGGGCAAAACCCCACAAGAGGGAAAACCCAAAAATCCTCTTCTTGTAGAATCAGATCAAAGTGAGAATCCAAGACCCAAGACCAAGACCAAGAAACTGCCATAAAAATCCAAGTCAACCTTCCTCCAAGTCTCCTCCAATCACGTCAAAGTCAACGCTGGTCAACCTTCTGAAATCTGGTCAACTCCTGAAATTTCGCCCCTGCAGTACATCAGAAAAAATTGTGCGTGAGCAGAACTAGGGCAGAAAATTCATCTTCTTTCTCTCCATTGACTTTCCTCGCTCTCCTTTGACTTCGGCTGTCTTCTTCTTCTTGTTTGGCACAGAAATCAATGCTATGCTATGAATGAATGAATAAGCTTCCAAGAGGTCGAACTGTCTTGTATTTATGGTTGTCCAGGAGGGTCAAATAGTGGCCCCTAGGACCAACTTGTCCAAGGAGGGCCGACTTGGTCTTGTGGTTGACATTTTGACTCAAGATAAAATCTTTTTCTTTTCTTTTACAAAAAGTCCAAACGGGACTTTGACTCAATTACATTTCTTTGACTCATAATAATTTTTTCTTTTGACTCAATTGACCCTATAAGCATGAAGAACATGTTTGACTAGAAATAAAATAATAATTATGAATATAATAAATACATCAATAGTACATTTGAATTACATTATGAAGACTGACACTAGTTACATTTCCAACAAAAATGTGCAATCTAGAGCCCTGTATGGGGGATATGTATCATGACTCATGAGTGAGTGCTATGCTGAAGTCACGTGGGCTTTTCACATAAAAGCAAACTCTACTTTTAATAATAATAATTAGCCTAGATCCATCTTGACCCCAGATCTTTCAAGCACTGAGAGAGATGAAATCGCTGAGGGTGAAAACTTTTTTGACTTTTCAAAAGTATGGACTCTGTACCTCAGGCCCTCAAGGGATTCGATCCCTCTTGGTGCTTGATAGATCTGGGATTAAGATGTATCTAGGCTGGTAATATTAAAGGTGCACAATCGAGGAGTTTGCTGCCATGTAATGTGTTATAATTTGTAAATAAACCATTTATGCCCTCTATTCTGCATTGTAATATAGACTTGTTTGCAGTAAATTGCTTTCACTCAAAGTGAAATTTACTTATATGTCATGTAACCTATAGTGTCCTTAACCATATAAAGCATGTACATATGTAGGTCAGTAGGTGCATTGGATGGAATACTTATATTCGAATGATTTAACAATGGTTTACATGGCTTTAATCATTAGATCTCATGTATAGTCTGTTGATTTTTACTTACATATTTACAGTTGATATCATCTCGGCAATTGAATTTGATAAGAGTGGTGAGCATCTTGCTATGGGAGATCGAGGTGGTCGGGTTGTACTTTTTGAGAGGACAGATAAAAAAGAAGTAAGTTTATCTGATTAGTTACTAGATCATAAATTTCAGTCATACATGATTTATACTATTCGTTTTAATGCAACATTACAAATGTTTCTTCCTTAGGATATTCTCATCTGTTTATATATATATATATATATATTTTTTTTTTTATTTTATACATATTGCCTCTGTTTATTATTTGTCAAACTCTATGGACATATTAAAACAGGGGAAGCAAATAGGCTGCCACCAGTTATAGCAAATTGGGGTAATTAGACATACTCCCCAAGGCCTAGATCTTTAATAAATGTCTATGTCATTCATTATATTATAGTACAGTCTATAATGTTACAGTACAGTATTATATGATTTTATTTTGCAGTAGATTATCTCATATTCATTCTGATCAAATTTCCAATTGAATTATGATTGAAGTGTGATTCTAGGAAGAGGTACTATAGATTACATTACATTACATAATGCTACATTTCATTATTGTATATGCCCTTTTGAGGATGTCCCTTTTCATGTTTAATATTGACAAATATATAATTTGTTGGTCTAAATCGACAATCTTATGGTAGATGCTTTCTCGAGAAGAGATGGAAAGCTCAAATACTTCAGTCGCCGGGCACCATAACTACCAATTTAAGACACAGTTTCAAAGCCATGAACCTGAGGTACTTTATACTGCTTTTGGGCATTACACGAGATGAATTGACTTGTCAGATTGTTCCAATGAAGGAAAGGAAAGTTGTTGAAATGATGAATCTTTTCATTTGATATTCTTATTCTTTTGTCAGTTTGATTACTTAAGGAGTTTGGAGATAGGAGAAAAGATCAATAAGATCAGGTGGTGCCAGATTGCCAATAGTGCTTTGTTTCTTCTTTCGACAAATGACAAAACAATAAAATTATGGAAGGTATATTTATATCCATGTGGTGTTCTTTTCGTGGTGCTTGTAAAGAGAAATATGAAACAAAAATTTGAATCTAAGTTGCTTTTAATATATATCAAGTGGGAGAAAACTGTTCATCCTAACTTGATTGTTCTAGGCTCTACATTGTGCTTAAACTGTGAAGTTCTTTCCTAACAGTGTACATACAAGTTCTGGTGCAGGTTCAGGGAAAACGGATAAAAAAAGTTTCTGATCTGAATGTAGATGTTTCAACACGGTTGGATAATGGAAATATGGTCAGAAACAACACTTTGGTGAACACAAGCACAAGGGCTTCTGTTCTTTGGACCCCAAATGGTGGTCCCTCTGCAAGCAGGTGTGCAAATGACGACTTTCTAGTTCCTAGTGTGGGCATTTCCTCTCTCCGTTTGCCTGTGGTAATTGTAACTAAACCCATGAAACAAGCATTTGTTCATTTGTAGTTTTTCCTGTGTGATTTAAGCAGCTTGATACTAAATGTTAGCTTGGTGCTGTATGGGAATTTTTTTGATTCTTGAGCTGTTATTCCCTTGGTGAACCTTTTTTTCCTTTGCAATATCACATGCATACACTTGAGTCTCTACATCATCATGTCTTTGCTGCGAATATTGCTTTCACACCTTACAGAGGAAGCATGCTAGAATGTGTGGTTACAGAGACTTTTTACATGTAATTCAAGGAGCTTGATATTAAGTGGCATTCTCAATGCACTGTATGGACTCTAAATTTTTCTGTATTCTGAATTTTCCTCTTTGAAAATTACTTTTTTCTTCATGCCTCATGCATGCTTTCCAATTCATCTTTTTGTTGTTGCTGTTTTATTCTCACTGTTCTAAAGATAACCTTCTAGATTGTGTAGTTTAAACGCATGCAGCTTCTCTGACAAGGATGCAAATATCCAGGCATCGTGATAGAAGTTTGATATTAAGTGGCAATCTCAATGCACTGTATTGACTCTTTTGACTTAAATTTTGCTGTATGCCATATTTTCCTCTTTGATTTTTTTTTTTTTTATTCTTCATGCCATGTGCGTGCTTTCCAATTCATCCTTTTGTTGTTTCTGTTTTCTTCTCACTATTCTAAAGATAGCCTTCTAGATTGCATAGTTTAAATGCATGCAGCTTTTCTGACAAGGATGCAAATATTCAGGCACCTTGATTCTCTAAGCACCAGAATGTACTAAAGTACCCAAATTTTGGAGAAAGTTAATCATCGACAGAAGTTGCTTCCTCCCCCATCACCCACCTCCCAACAAATGGTAAAGTTTAAAACTTTAAACATTAAGTTACATTTACAATTTACCTTTCCATTTCCCTGTGAGTTTTGATCTGTCTACATAAACTAATGTTGATGCAGCCCGGAAGTTATTGTCTTAGTTTTTTCTTTACAAATCAACATATGAACAAAACTTATAAATGAGAGGTTCAACTTTTTGAAGATCTTTTGTTTGTATTCTAGCTAAACATATTTGATCCTTTTAGAATCTAGATTTTCCAGCTATCTCTGAAGAGAATTACCTGTTTTAGTCCACCTCACTACTCAACCAGATGGATATGGAGGGGTAATAGACATTTTATCATAATAACATTGCCGTTTTGTGCTTCATCCTACAACCGTCACTTTTGACTGATGAGAAATCTTTGTCCTCAAAGGTCAGGAATCATACTTGAACAATAAATGTTTAAATAGAATGCTGACTCTCTGCCAGGGTTACATGGTCAGGTCCTCTCAGACATGGACTCTCCCCTGAGTACATTGTCAGACAGTGTATTAGCTCCTAATTCATTCATTCATTGGAGTGGGTTGGATATCAGTAAAATTATCTTAACTTGTATTACCTGTGGTTGGTGGTAGAGCAGGGATCTCTTCCTCTTCATCTATTTCCACTACATTTCCGATGTGGTCAATGGGGCTTCCTCTTCCCCTTCTCATTCTGCACCAACTTATGATGAGGAGTAGCCATTTATTGTGTTTTATCTATGCTTATGCTTTTGTCTATTTCCCTTATTTAGTAGTTTATTTTATTTAATTTTATCCTTTAGCTTCTAGGAATCGCTTTGGCACTCCCATGGTTTGTCACTACTGGGTTGTACTTTTGAGTCCCATTAACCTAATTTTTGGTCATTTTAACATTAATAAAATTATCTTAGCTTAATGTTCCGTGCTTAGTCAATCCGCTTTAATGTTTATCCACAACATCCACATTTGATGAACTTAAAGTTATAAACATTTCAGACTCTATAATACATGGGGGCAATTTGTTTTGTAAGAGAATCAACTTTTGAAGAGTGTGCTTCCTGTAATCCTAATCTGTACTGATTGAATATTGAAATCATACTTTTGGATCTACCAACTATATAGAATTTACTCTATCCAGATCTAATGAATATTTAATTTCAATATTGAATGGAAATCTGTATCATTTGTGGTTGTGGACTTTATTTTTTATTCTCTATCAATGTATTTAACTTTTGGCATACTGTCTCATATTTTCTCCTGGCAAAATATTGATCCTATATTTCTATCTTTTTTTGATCTGTATGTTGTAGCAATGCTAGAATGGTTATTGCAAATGAAATACATGAAGAGATTTGAACCTCAAAGTAGTATTTTTACTGAATTTTCATTTAGCATGGATGCTTATACTAGGCCTGAATTATTGGTATGAAAAATTTAATCTTTGTAGGGTTTGTTGTGTGAATAGGTAGCCAGCAATGAGTTGACATTATTTGCAAAATGTCAAAGAGTCTTTACTCGTGCTCATGATTACCACATTAATTCTATTTCTAACAACAGGTACCATGATACTCTTCCTTCAGACTTAGTGGCATTTTATGATGCAAGTGTACTGTCATTAAATTTGTGATATTTTTAGTCTCAAGTCATATAACATGGAATAATAAATCTCTGGACATGAACACCTATCAACCTTGTCCTCAGTCTCAAATTTCTAGTCAGTCGTATAAGAGCAAGATATATTGCCGGTAATATCCTTTTTCCCTAGCAGTATATTAAACACATTTTTATTATTCTCCTTTATCCTTTATCCAAACACATTAAATCCGCACCCGGTCGCAGCAAAAACCCGGGAGATTTACATTGCAACTGAAGCTCTGGACATCATGACTGACATATGAAGACTAACTATCCATGCCTAGATAACATCAACAACTACATAAGATGACAATACTCTTATTTTTTGTAAATTGGCAACTAGGGCCAAACTCCATGTGGGTCAGCGTATTTATGGCAGCTGATATTTTTATTGGATCCCTCTCGTCGAGAGGTGTAGGATTGATCCAAAGATAATCCGATTCTGATAAGTATTTATGGAGATATGAATTTATTTTGTTTATATAATTATTATCAAGCCGACCAGCGCTTATGTAGGCTCTAGAAGCCCAACCGACGTGTCTATTCATCATCCTTGTTGTGGTATAAATAGATGAGGATTTGATATCATTTACACACTTATTTTGAGGTGACCTCCTCTCCACGTCTTGGGTTTTTGGAAAAGGAGTGTCACAAAAAGAATACGCTGGCCTAGCTTGATGATGCCCTAATCTGCTAACCTCAGCCGTAGTCAAAGGTGGAAGAAGAGCCACAGATGATGCCCTTATCTACGCTGGTCATGGAAGACATACACACGTTGTTCATAGAGACCGATATACACAGGCAATGGAAACTATATAGGCTGGGCATGAGAGTCATATATACGCACAACTCTCTATATCCGTTAGCAATGGAAACTATATACGCACAGCTCTCCATTCGCTGTAAAAGGTAATGAAGCTGCAGTCGTAGTGATGCTCTAGCCGCAGACACCTAGCCGCAGAGAGCCAAGATATATCCACAAGGATAGAAGAGCTGCAGTCCAGGTATGTGGAACCGCAGTCAAGTGATGTACGCAGTCATGAAGACTCAGTTTCTATCTTCTCCCAGTCTCGGTGATCTCCGTCATCACTGAAGCAATTACAATCTCGGCATACCTGGATCGCAATATCCCAGATGGTCAAAGAAGACTGTGCATATATATTACAGAAAGAATAAGGGTTACATCTCGGCTCTATATTCAGATCTGTCTAGACATATCACAACGAATATATGTGATACTTAGTATACCTGTGATTAAAGGAAATATCTGCGGATGTATAAATCTAGGAATATATATGAACAACATCTCGTCAACCTGCAAGTGTTTTCATCAAACAGATGAAGCTGAAGGATCTGTCCTATGATCAAGGATCTCAACATACAATTTATATTAACTTGCATACCTCAATGTGAACTGTAATTTGATATCTCTTGATGGGTATTCGAAATAAAGTTCCACGGTTGCAATTACAGTTTAGACACTCATGGAGATCTAACCTTCAGGTAGACTTCATGGATATGATAAGGAAGCAACAATGAGGGTCTCCATGATGATGTAATAATGGTGCAGCAATGAGGACAACCTTATTCTCAGTGCTGAAAGTCTGGGCATAATTACATTCATAGCAAGGTCAAGATCTCAATGAAGCAGTGATGAATGATGTGACACTGTGGGCGAAATGATCATGGGCAGCATGATGGTGCTACACAGTAAGGTGTAGCAAATGGATGAGATGCAGCACGATGATAGGTGAAGGAGTCACCTTGAGAATCAGTTGAAGCAGAATGTCTTCAACTGATCTCATCATGATACGAAATGATCTATGCTAGATCTAGATAAGTCAAAGTATTGACTTCTGTTGTAAATGTACTCTCTCTCTCTCTTCTCTGCTGAACTTTGAAGATAAAAGAAGATTTGATCAAAGGGTTTCCCCACACATTGTGGGGTTTGTCCCTGGCTCGCGCCATATCTTGTGTCCTCTTGTCTTGGCTTGTCTTCTGCGTTTTGTATTTATGTTCTATCTGCAATTTATCGTAATGCTGATGTGATTGCTATCTGTGAAAATTTAAATAAATTGCTCTAGCATAGAACATACCTAAACTTAACATTTTTCTAGTAGTATAGACACGACAAAATTGAGACAAGAGGAGTATGAAATGAAAGCCAGTCATGACATGGTCAGTTTAGGCAGTAGGATCAGCTGGGCGATTCAGGTCTATATCCCGGCTCATATCTTTAGGAAGGCTGTCCAGTTTGACTGTCTGCAATTGGAGATCTGCGACCATACTTCAAAGAGCCTCCACTTCTAAACGCAAAATATGCTGTCTTTGATTTTCAATAGTGTCCAGACTCCAGAGTGCTGCTTTCTGAGGTGCACTGATGGTGAAACATCACTTGCCAAGGTTACTTGGGAGCGGGAGTGGAAGCGGGAGCGGGGAGCGACATTTTTAAAGGCTCCCGGTTCGGGAGCAAATCAGGAGCAAAATCTTATATAATATATATTTTTATATATTTTGATGCATATATGTCAACAAAAGCATGTAGAATGATGAATTAGATATAAAAAACATAAAAACATGGATTGACCCATATAACATCAATCATCTAGAAGCTATAATTTTCATCAAACACGTCCACAAGTTAGTAACATACAACATATCAAGCCTCATGTTTAATCAATCTTAAAGTTTCAAGCTTTCAAAATTCAATATATAACATTTATAATCATTGATCACTAAAGTTGTAATTTGTACTTGTAACCATTACCAAGTAACCAAATGATAACAAATAATATCTAACATGAAATGAAATTTTTCAACTTTCAACTTTCACGAAGCATCATATCATAATACATTACCAATGAGTTGTAATTGCCAGCTTCAAACTTAAATTGTCATATATTGTTTACAAAAAATATCATAATAAATAGAAAGAGTCAATAATTATAAAAACTACTAGAAACTAGAAAAAACAAGTAAATCTATTAGCTGTCGCTACTGCTCGAGCCACTTTCCACCATGAGAAATGTCTAATTTTTGAGAAGGTCATGGTGGTCTACTGGGAGTCTCCTCCCGCATAGTTAGACGACCAGAACCAGAAGGCACATAACCTCCACGTGAGGGTGTAGGCACATGACCTCCACGTGAGGATGTAGATGTAGATGGAGGTGGCGGCAACAAAGGCAAAGATTGTGGAACTCGAGCACTACTACTGGATGATGGTGGTGGTATGGTCGCTGTTGCTTCTTCATCATCTTTTAAAAGTTTTGTTTCCAATTCTTCTAGATGTCGAGCACCATCCTCCAAATTATCTTTCTCTGGGTTGTTTTCCCAAGTTGTATATGATGTATCATCTTGAGCCCGATCACAATAATAATTCAACAAACCTCAAGTTGTAGTGCACATAAACCAAGCTTGCTACCCGGTTTTCATTGAGTCTGTTTCTTCTCACATTCTGGATGAAGCTATAGGTGCTTCAACACCTCTTTGTAGAAGAAGTATTTACAACCCGTGAAAGGACTTTTCTTGCCAATTTTGGCAAAAGTCCCTAGCCGCCATACGTGTCCCACCATGTGACAACATCAAATCTGTCCCTATCTTCCATTACATGCAAAGAACCAAACACTCCAGTGCTAGTGAAGTATCTTCCTAATTCAAGATGCAATCTAGCACACTCCCTGTTAGGGACCAACTTGTCTAATGTTGTCATATACCCATTTTGTACCTCCGAATCTGTATAGGGTTTGGCCCTAACCCCACATCCAAGTGCATGTTTACCAACCAAGATGGAGAGTAGTATTTTGGCTTAAGGATATATGCCAAGGCATGTAGTGGAACATTAAGTTTATCCCATCTTGCACACACAAACTTGTGAATAATATTATACAAGTTGGGATCTTTTTCCTGAACAATATCTTTTATTTGCCCCAACATGTTATCCATCTTGTAATATTCCTAATGGAAATATACAATGTTAAACAAAGCAAACATAGCGGAAACACATGCAAAAATTTACAACACATTTAATAACCGGAAATCTCCATGAACTGCGCTGATCTGAGCCATTTTACTAATAAATAAGAGGGTACAATGTGGTGTTGGAAAGAGTGCACCTGGGCTTGCTCAAGGCAAGCTAGCTAAAGCCCAAATGAACAATAAGAAATACCTCTCTAATTTGCTGCTGCTCTCTCCTGGCTTTGCGTTGAAACTACCTAGAAAATATGCTGTTGGCTGCAATGAACTGCTGCTAGGGCCACTTCGAGTGCTCAGAAAATTTTGGGAAATTAAACCCAAGCTCTCCACCAATAACCCACAATAACCCACGGAGGAATTGGCCAAATGTTGACCTTGGAATTTCGGCCCAAATTTTCTCTAGCTGCTGGTTGAATTGGGACCCCTGTTTGACCCCTCAAATCTGCCCAAAATTTTTTTGCCAAATTATTTCCGAGGTCCTCGTCAAACCCTAGTAAAACCCAAAAAGGGTTTGTCCTAGTTTTGATGCTCCAAAATTGACCCCAAATGCTTGGCCCTTCCTCCACAAGCAGAAGATGTAACCTGCAACATATTCTGCGTTTGCTGCTCCTCCAAAGTGCTTTAAAATTCCCCAAAATAGTTGCAAAATCTAAGTAAGGGCTCTCCCGGATTCCTCAAATCTCAGACCCAAAATCCCTTCACTCCTCAACTCCCAAGTGTGCCTCCTCCAAGCACTGCACAGTCCCTGCGCCGCTGCTAGTGTCTGCTCCTCACAAACTCGCACTCCCACTGTTGGAACAATCGGAACTGGATGGAACTCCCTCCTTGGGCTGACACTTGAAGTCCACCAAAGCAAGGGTTGAGATCTCCGCTTGGAGACACTTGTGTGCTAAACAACACTGCAGACTTGGCTTCAGGTCAAGTGTACTATGTCAAAGAAACAATTTCTGAATAGATGAATGAATGACCAAAATGAGTGCCTCTTGCTCTATTCATCAAAGAGCCTCTAAGATGCCCATGTGGGCCTAACTCGACTTTCCCCCACCAACTTCGCTCCAATGAGAGCGTACTCCACATGTGGGCCATAATTCTCCATGGGGTGCCCCCCACGCTCCACTATAGTCGCAATATTTCCCTTCCTAATGTTTGGGCCCCCACTTAATCCGAAAATTCATGTGGGACCTCTAAACCCACATCTCCCAAGTGCAAACATGAAATAAGACAAAATTGGGCAAGATTCATATTTCCCTTAGCAATATTGCTAAGCGGGAATATCACAGTCCTCCCCGTCAAAACGTTGCTTGTCCTGAAGCAACTGCCGAACAAGCGCTCTCTCCATGCTGAACCAATTACCATTGCGAACAATACCAGGGTCCCAATTATGCCGCTGAGCCACCCCCGATCCCTGTGTTGACCTGTCATAAAGGAGTCCCAATGGCAGATCTAGGTGAACTCCTCCTGTGGGGACCCACTCTCCCCAATCTGTAACCCAACTGCTAAGCCCTGTAGCTTTTGGGTCCCAAACTAATCTCAAAATGTGTAATGTCCCACATGAGAAAATTTTGGAACAAGCTCGATTTTTTAACACAGAAAGACTCTAGATACAAATTCGATTCATAAACCGAAAATTTCCATGTAAAAATAAACAAATAGAGCAATGCAATCTCACAACACAATGAATAAGAAAACTTTGAGCAACAAATCAGCCTCCAAACAACTAAAAAACAATACACTGCAACCTGTGAACCCTGAATGGATTCACCAAGGGAAGAGATGGTTGCTCGCCCACTCTCACTGAATCACCCGAGGGTTTCCATCCTGGGGCTACTGCTGGAGTAGAGAACTGGGTTCTCAACCTCACATACAAGAAACAATGTCAAAACCAAGATGTCCTCCAATGGCCTCCTCCTCCTCTTTTATAGATCTGATGGACCCCCTCTAGAATCTTCTATTTTATTATTATTTTAATCATGGAGCACTTTTCCCTCTTTTATTTTAATTAAAATATTCTTTTTAATGCGGGAAAAAGGTATATTGGCCACCATGTATTCTCAGGTCACTGAAACTCCCATCCAAAAGTCCCATCATGTAGATCTTCTCGTTCCGGTTCCAACAAGCTATTACACTGAGGTGTCCCATCAATTAATCTCCCTGGAATGCCACCTCGAGCATAATTAATTAAGTTATGCCTAGTAATAACGCTGATTTTTGAAAGTTGTTGGAATGTAACGGAACGAAAGGTAAGCTGTGTTGATGATGGAATATGCCAAGCGAATGCCATCAAATCCCATAAAAACTCCTCAAAACTCCATCGGAACCCCTGATGACATAAACCTGCTCCACTGACCTGGTCATCCCTTGATCTGGAAATCCACCCTGCCTGTACCATGAAGAAGAATAAAAATGGGGACATGACAGTCCTCCCGCCCCAAGATTTCTTTCCTTCAAGCAATCGAAATTTGTGGACCAACTTGGTGGCCCAACGCCACTAAGACCCAATGCCTGGATCCCATATGAACCATTGGTCCATGTCACGTCTCCAAGCTATCGAAACATCACTGGATCCTCCAATACCTGGATCCCATGTCCATCTTTGACTCAACCTGCTGCTAGTAGATCCACCTGGATCCCAACGCCACCAAGAAAGAGCGTTAATGCTACATGGCTCCTGCTGTGCTGTAGCTCTAGCCGTGAATGTTGCCCTACCCACTGTGTACCAGCTCATCACCTCTCTCCAATCCAATCCTTGGCAAACCCTAAGGTTAGTCTCACCATACTGATGCTGCGTTAAGATACTGATGAGTGGCCAACCCACATTCTGCTGGTGATTAGAGCATGTAATATCCCCCACCTCTAAGGGCTCGTGCAATACACTGCTCCCGCTAAGAATGATACTCCATCAATAGGATACCGACTCATGATCTCCAGCCAATCTAAGTCATGGACTCCTGTGTAAGGAACAAGTCTACTATGTTGATGTTGGTCCATGCTCAACTTATGCTGCCCTATCTGGTTGGTTAGCAATATCCATTGAGAAAGTCCTGCATCTCTCCCTGTAATGGGTACTAGTAGCCAAACTGTGCTGCAAATCCTATCTATGTACTCCTGGAGAGGGCTGCTGCCTGAGAATGTTGCAGCTTGGCTAGCTACCACTACACCTGTTTGCCCCTCATCAATGGGTAGAACCAAAGATGGATGCACTGCCATCTCCCTCGCCTGATAGGAAACTCCACGCTCTTCCAATCCACCAATCTCCTGCCAAACTGTCCTATCATACTGCAGCATCTCCTGAGGACAAGTGTCTGCGAACATCGTTACCCTGCCAGCTGTCTGCTCCTCATCAACGATTGACCCCAAGGGTGGCTGCTCATCCTCCACCATCACGGGTTCATTATGAACCTCCAATTGGCTCTCCCAAAAAGGCTCATCATGCATATTATGCGCCTCATCCTCCTCAGTTGACTCATGCTCCATCATATGCTGGTCACACTGACTCATCACTGACGACACACTATCTTGAATGTCTCTCCTAGGGCCCATAGACTGCTCATCATATGAATCTGGCGTGATGTCAATGACTCGCCATGATTGATGCTCCTCTATGTGCTCTCTATGTTGAATCATCAGCCGCTCATCTGCTCCCTGATCTTTTTCCCACATGGGAACAATCCGCTGCTCCTTGTACTCTACCACACATGGATGCATATCTGGGTTACTGTCATCAACTCCATATGAGCGCTCGAGATCCTCTAATGTATCATCGTATGAAACCATGGACTCGTCCAACGAAGAGTCTTCATCCTGACAGACATGAAAAATATCTCCCTACTCTGCTGCTGTCATCTCCTCAGTGTCACTCAAGCATGAGTGGTTAGGTCCCCAAGGTTCTTTGTAGATGAAGCGAAGTCCCTTCCTCCTCTTCTCATTCTTGCTGCATAAGCCCCCAAACTTGAGTTGCTCCTCCCTGGGCAACAGTCTCCTGAACAACTCAATGCTCTGCTCAACCAATCTTTCAGCTAGGCCATAAGCAACAGGTGAGACCAACTACTCTCTCCTCCAAACAGACAACAATCTAGACTGCAACGTTCGACAGATGGCATCATGACCTCTCATACATGATGACAAGATGGAATGCATGTGTGTTATGATTGTGTCAGAATAATGTTTCCTAATGCTGAAGAAGCATTGGAACATCTGTAGGATCAAACCGTCACAGATCAAGCATGATCTCATAAGTCCTAGTTATGGCCATGCCTCCTAAAATCTCAAGCTTCTTCCCAAAGGTAGAGCTTGCACTGTTGTCCAAGTCTCAGAAAGTTTCTATCAACAATATGAAAACTCTCCTCATAACATCATCATTGTAAGGAGCTATGGGGGCGGTCAGTCTCATGATGTTACTGAGACAAGGTGCAACTGGAAGTCTAACCCCTTCACAAGGTTCCTCCAAGAACTTGTGTTGTATGAGAGCAAGCATGGCTGGTTTAAGAGCCCAAATTAGTTTTCTTCCTTCTAACTGGTTTACTTCAAATTTGAGTGCATTTAGTTCATCCAGTTTGAAAAGAACTTTCCAGGTGACCCTCATATGTTTCAAATCAGTTCCCAGTGCAAAAATTTTGTTTCCTATCTCATGTCCCTTTTGCAACTTTTTTGGCGGTTCTTGCGGGAGAAGGGTGTTGATCCCTTTTGAGAATGGTTTGTTGTTCCTTATGGATTTTTGGTCCAGATTGCAGTCCATTGATGTTCTATTGTGTTAAGTTAAAAGGTGTTTTAGGTGCCCCATCATTCAATAGCAACAAGACATCAATATTCAGTCAAGCTCCTCAAACCTTAGCAGCTCAACTATCTTACTCTCAGAATGTTGGCCTAAACACATTATGTAACAACACATAGACTCTCACTCAAATGTACCAGGCTTGGCTCCAATGACGGTAGCGTACATGCATATGGTATTAGGATGTCTCTGAAATCTAGCATATAAACCTTCATTGACAACTCTCATCATATATTTGACATGTGTTAGATGGTAGCAATCATACTCTTAGAAAATTACATAGACCTATGTTTTGTGCCAATGAAAATGATTGATTTCAGACTAATAAATGACATGAGGGTTGAACATTCAATAGAGAAATAAACCTGATTTTGAATCGGCTGCTTGTTTACTGGTGTCTGGAACTCTTCTGAAGTTTTCCCCAGCAATTTGACTCTCCCAACTCTGCCAATAAAATTATGCGCAATCTTACTCCAACAATGATGCTTGGCTTTCAAAGAATAGTCGGCTATAAAACTGGAAACTTTGCTTCAGTAAAGCAACCTTCAATTGGTCAATTCAGCTTTTAGACCTTCCGCCTTGAATTCGATCCCTTCTCAGTCCATGATTGGTATCAACATTTGTCCCAATAGCATTGATTTTAAATTTTTGTTGTTGTCCCTCTAAACGCAGCTACAAGAGAATACACGCGCAAGTATCTATTTGGCATATGAACGCTTTGAGTGTGTACTCTGGCTTAGTTTCACCCATGCACATGTTAATTGGACTGTAAAGTCCAACGATCCATTAACACACGCTCAACTGGAAGTGCGCACCATACTCAGATCCTCGGCTACAGGTCAGCTCAGACTTCAGACCACCATCAAATCTTCTTGAACGTAATCATGCCATTCTGTACGTGCTATGTATGAGATACACGCATAGCCACAACTCTGTCAGCGGACTCAACCTCTTGTCTTAGCAATGAAGCGTTAGACAACTTTAACAGATCGAGCTCGATCCTCTGTGGTAGCCCTGGCCCGTTGTTCGACTTGTCAAGGAGAAATCGACTTTTACAATTAGCGTACTAGCACACATACTTATAGTCGACGCTGATCGACTTACTCTTTTTTTTTTTTTTGTGCTTCTGCGAATAGCAAATCGAGTTTTCTCCAGAATTGGTGGCTCGGCCCTCTGCCCCTTTGTTATATGCTGGCCTCTATGTATATTTTTAAAATGGTTTTACAATACCCGCACTGTATTAAGCATTAGAAATATTGCGATGGAATTTTTGTTGCTCCACAAGAATAATGATGTTGATTTGTGCATTGATTGGTTGGAGGATGCCACGTTATGATGGATGCCCCTCTCTGATGGGCGGATCTTCAAACTCCTACACGCCCTTCCCTTATACAATAATTTTAACTTCTGCAAAGGCGGCTTGGACCACCGTTTGACCCTCTACTACCGCAATTGACTTTTCGCTGCCATGCATATGTAATGTCCGCTGAGAGTAACTCAAATCAACGCATCACATTGATTTTGTGTTGTCTAAATGCTCCCGTCATCTTTAGGTGTCCACTGAGCTGATAATGATCTAGACTGGATCCGTGCTCCCTCCTCTGTTAACAATCACTTCCATGAATTGGTGTGCTTAGTGAACACACTCTTTTATCGGAACAGGGGACACGCAGCGATCAACGAAATTTTAAATTGTACGCCACTTGAATCAGCTTCAAGAGATCTAATGTGGCCCCTAAAACTTGACTGTTGTGCGCCCCTGAATGAATTCGACCACCTAGTGGTCCCTTCAACTATTAATCAACTTATAACAGTGTTGCGGCCTCTTTAATAGATGAATTGGGCAACTCAACTGTCCAATCTGAATTCACCCTCTTTGCCATCCGCTTCTACTGAGATCTGTGCAGACCATAATCTCCATTTTTATCTTTCCATGAATTGCAGTCCAGTTTCCACCAGATTTTATCAATTCAAGATTCTGAGGGTATCTAGTTTAATGTGCTTTTGAATTGATGGCGACTGCTTGAATACTTTTGGCTTCACGCAAGTGTTCAGCCCTCGAAGTTGATCCTTCAATTAGCAATGCAATAATGCAATGCTCCAATGATGGCAGAGCCTTACGACTTGAACTCAACCCTCAACCCTCCAAAACTGCAGCAATTCAACAAGATCTATTCGGTTCCTTGGAGACCAATCCTCTACAATTAAAGAAATAACAACCCTCGAACCATAGTAGCTGCAGCGAAAAACCCACAGGCTGAGTGAAGATTAATGCTCTGATACCACTATAATGTCCCACATGAGAAAATTTGGGAACAAGCTTGAATTTTTAACACAAAAAACCTCCAGATACAAATTCAATTCATAAGCTAAAGATTGCCATGTAAAATAAAACAAATAGAGCACTGCAATCTCACAACACAATGAATAAGAAAACTCTGAGCTTTATTATATTAGATAACTGGGGTTTTACATGCACATACAACCCATATAGCTGCCATAATCTGGCCTCAAACAGATCTACAACAATGCCACAAATCGGCCTCCAAACCACTGAAAAACAATACACTGCAACCTGTGAACCCTGAATGGATTCACCAAGGGAAGAGATGGGTGCTCGCCCACTCTCATTGAATCACCCAAGGGTTTCCGTCCTAGGGCTACTACTGGAGTAGAGAACTGGGTTCTCAATCTCACATATAAGAAACAATGTCAAAACCAAGATGTCCTCCAATGGCCTCCTCCTCCTCTTTTATAGATCTGATGGACCCCTCTAGAATCTTCTATTTTATTATTACTTTAATCATGGAGCACTTTTCCCTCTTTTATTTTAATTAAAATATTCTTTTCAATGCGGGAAAAGGGTATATTGGCCACCATGTCTCCTCAGGTCACTAAAACTCCCATCCAAAAGTCCCATCATGTAGATTTTCTCGTTTCGGTTCCAACGAGCTATTACACTGAGGTGTTCCATCAATTAATCTCCCCGGAATGCTACCTCGAGCATAATTAATTAAGTCATGCCCAATAATAACGTTGATTTTTGGAAGTTGTTGGAATGCAACAGAACGAAAGGCAAGTTGTGTTGATGATGGAATATGCCAAGCGAATGCCATCAAATCCCATAAAAACTCTTCAAAACTCCATCGGGACCCCTGATGACATAAACTTGCTCCACTGACCTGGCCATCCCCTGATCTGGAAATCCACCCTGCCTGTACTATGAAGAAAAATAAAAAAGGGGACATGACAAAGTGAGTCCATCAAGTGGATATTGCCCCGACCTGGTCATAACTGCGACCCACTCGTGCTTCTGCAAAGTCATCCAGTCCGGTAAACCTTCTCTACACACCCAATAAGGGAAACTTCACTGCGCATAGGTCTATCCTGCCAGGGCACCTCGCCAAGGTTACCATCTATTGATGCATGCCCAGACTGTTGTCGAAATAATAGCGAGAAGGGCCTTCTTCGCCTTGTAGTGATCATCCTGATGGTCTTTAACCTGTCATCTGGAGGAGGATGCAATCCTATCTCTGTCATCCCCATGATCCTCCCAAAACAAGGTAGTCCTCTCACCCAATGGATCCCTAGATCTCACAACCAGATTGGAGGCCCATCGCTCCCGATTCATGGTGCTTGCCATTGAGTAGTGCTAATGATCGCCAAAACCCATATGTGCCAATCATCCTGCCATACTAGCATAGTGCTCCAAGTCATCAACGAATCTCCAGGGGGCAAACTACTTTCCGTGCAACTGAAACCCAATGGAAGACTTGTGCGATCTTCCCCTGTAGAAACTAGCACATCCCTGAATGTGGCTGAACTGCCAAGCCTTGAGAGGCTAAGATCCCATGCTGATCGCGAAAGGAAATTGCCATGCTGATGCTGCGGCTCTCTAGTCATAATCGATGGTGCAACATGCTCATACTGTCCACTGTGTGCAGACTGTATCCTCCTCTTCTGAGGTCTAGTGGCGAAAAATATGTGAGAGCCAAGTTTATAATGCCCGGGCATCCCCATGATGCCGATATCTACGCCTCTACTGCCAACCTCGGCCCTGAGCAACAACAGGATAAGTCTGTCTTGCCATGCAGTGGAGATATCAGTGATTCCCCATGTGTCAAGCCCAAGGTGAACTGGATCACCCTCTGCCATAACCTTGCTCATCACCAAGTGGAGTGATCCGCTCGCCAATCGGATCTCTGGATCCCCTAACCATACTGGGATCTCATAACTCCCACTCCTCGCGGAATATCTCTGCCTAGCGTTGCTGCCTGCTAGAACCCATTTGGCCCTCATCTCTGATCCCTGTATGTATCCCATTGGTGGACCCCAGGTATTAGGTGTCTGTTCCACACAAGCCAACTTGTGCTGCTCCTGCCAAACCACGCAGTGTAGTCTGCTATCCCAACTCCTGACGATACATCTAGATACTGCTTGGAGTATGGGTGCCCTCCCGTAGACGAAGTCTACCATCCATCGTCCCTCAAGCTCCTGTGACACGTTCGACTGTCTTGCCTGAAGTGCATCATGCAGTTACCTCGCAATCGATTCCTCCTGTGTGAGCCCAGGAGTGGAACCTATGCTACCTCGGAAATAAACCAAGCCGTCCTTAAGCCTGCATCCGTTAGCCCATGCCTCCACCAAACGTCTCAATTGGAGAGTCATGGGTGGGGAGGTCCCCAAGGGTAGGATCAAGAATCTACTGGGGTACTGAAGAATAACCCTATCGGTGCCCCTTTCTTTGTCTCAGATCTGTTGATAAACCGGGCGAAGACCTGTCTCTGTACACTACAGGATATCCTTGGCTACCACTATACCACCCTGTACTGTCCCGCGCCCTGTCTGTGTCAAGGCACCAGTCACTCACCACATGTACTCAATGTGATGTAAGAGACTCCTACTCCACAACGCAATCCAACACACTACAATACACCACCATGCACCTCCATGTCCATCGGTAGTCCAATGCTCAACGCTAGATGCTCCCACACATCTTTGGATGTGATGGCCTAGAGTTGTGTCTCTACGTGTCAGGCCACACCAGATCAGTATCATCAACTCCACCATCGCATCACTATACCTGCCGATGAATGGATCTTCTCTCCAAATCCCCCCTGAGGGATCCGAGAAGTGAATCTCCCTATGTGTCAGCAATGATGCCACCATTGCTCTACTCCTCTGCGTCCTCTGTGCTGCTGCTAGGTCAACTGTACCATCCAGGTTGTAGTCAATCGGTATACCTGGGAAATGATAGGTAGTCCCACCTGGACCCTAATGCAGTCTGGGATTACGATATCCCTAGTGCCTGGAATCTCCTGCTGAGCTACACCCGGGTCCACCACCATCTCCATAGGCCACTCCACAAGGTACCAACTCAGAATCTCTCGCCATCCAACCCTAAGAGAGGGATCGAATGCACGAACTTCCGCACATAGAACAACCTCGACATGCAGATGTTGCACCTGGTGCAACACTAGTCGTCTCATCCCGCCATCCAGGTCAACACACGAAATCTGACTAGGTAGCTCTGTCTCCCTCTCTCCAATGGGCAAAGGTGGCCCAATAGTGCTGCTAACCTGGTCATCCCCTCTGGTATGTCTAGACAACTCCGCCTCTCTCAATCCAATGCGTAGGGGTGGGCTGATAATGCTGTAGATCCTACCAGTGCGCCTCTGAAGCGAACAGTGTTGGAATCCCAACGTGTGGTCTCTATGCTGCCCGTCATCAATGGCTAGCCCAAAGGATGGCTGTACATCCTTCTCCATCACGGGCTTGACATGAGCCTCCAACTGCTCCTCCATAGACAACCCAACATGCAAGACATGCTCATTAGTCAGCTGTAGGTGGCTGTCGTTCTGAAGCTCTGTCATAGACCGGGATGCCTCATCAATGGATGTGTGCTCAACTGCCTCCTCCAATTTGTCTATTGTGGCTACAAAAGCAAACTCCAACAGGGGTGACTCCTGCGTCACACTAGGTGTATCCTTGTGCTCCTCTTGTGTGCCATTAGCCTCATGCTCAATCGGTTGGAACGTATCTAGGTGAACTCCCTCCTCCAGGGGTATGTTCTCTCTCATCTCGACACTATCTCCGCCTCCCATCTTCGTCTCTGCAGTATTGCTACTAGTGTTTCGTTCAACAATCATGTTCCTCATATTTACTTCATCTGTGGGTCGGCAACTACGGTTTCTTTTTGCTGCCTTTGCTGACAACCACTCTTCGAGAAGCCCTGCCAATCTCTCGATGCTCCTAGTAACATTTTCAAATTCATCCTGCTGAGACATTTTTGGGCATAAGTTCAATCTAGAGAATAATATTGGACTAGTGCTTTGGACTATGGAATTCTAGTCCACAATAACACTTTAGCATTTGTGTGATTTAGACCCACAGCTGGCCAAAATCATGCTCTGATTACACTGTAATATTCCTAATGGAAATATACAATATTAAACAAAGCAAACATAGTAGAAACACATGCAAAAATTTACAACACATTTAATAATTGGAAATCTCCATGAACTGCACTGAGCTGAGCCATTTTATTAATAAATAAGAGGGTACAATGTGGTGCTGGAAAGAGTGCACCTGGGCTTGCTCAAGGCAAGCTAGCTAAGCCCAAATGAACAATAAGAAATCCCTCTCAAATCTGCTGCTGCTCTCTCTTGGCTCTGCGCTGAAACTACCTAGGAAGTATGCTGTTGGCTGCAATGAACTGTTGTTAGGGCCTCCTCGGGTGCTCAGAAAATTCTGGGAAATTAACCCCGAGCTTTCCACCAATAACTCACAAAAACCCACGAAGGAATTGGCCAAATGTTGACCTTGGAATTTCGGCCCAAATTTCCTCTAGTTGTTGGCTGAATTGGGACTCCTGTTTGACCCCTCAAATTTGCCCAGAAATTTTTGCCAAATTATTTATGAGGTCCTTGTCAAAAACCTAGTAAAACCCAAAAAGGGTTTCTCCTAGTTTTGAAGCTCCAAAATTGACCCCAAAATGCTTGGCCCCTCCTCCACAAGCAGAAGATGTAACCTGCAACAAATTCTGTGTTTGCTGCTCCTCCAACGTGTTGGAAAATTCCCCAAAATAGTTGTAAACTCCAAGCAAGTGCTCTCTCGGACTTCTCAAATCTCATACCCAAAATCCCTTCACTCCTCAACTCCCAAGCGTGCCTCCTCCAAGCACTGCGCAGCTCTTGCGCTGCTGCTAGTGTCTCCTCCTCACAAAGTTGCAATCCCATTGCTGGAACAATCATAACTAGATGGAACTCCCTGCTTGGGTTGACACTCGAAGTCCACTTAAGTTGAGATCTCTGCTCGGAGACACTCGTGTGCTAAACAACACTGCAGACTTGGCTTCAGCTCAAGTGTGCTATGTCAAAGACACAATTTCTGAATAGATGAATGAATGACCAAAATGAGTGCCTCTTGTTCTATTTATCAAGAGCCTCTAAGATGCCCATGTGGGCCTAGCTCGACTTTCCCCCACCAACTTCGCTCCAATGAGAGCATACTCCACATGTGGGCCGTAATTCTCCATGGGGTGGCCCCCACGCTCCACTAGCGCTGCAATATTTCCCTTCCTAATGTTTAGGCTCCTACTTAATTCCAAAATTCATGTGGGACCTCTAAACCCACATCTCCTAAGTGCAAACATAAAATAAGACAAAATTGGGCAAGATTGATATTTCCCTTAGCAATATTGCTAAGCAGGAATATCACACATTTGCTCATACACCTCCCTAATCATTGGTGCATCTGTATTTGCAAAACAAATCATGTTATAAATGGGCTTGGTGAATTGCAAAACTTCCCTTATGCGTGCCCAAAATAGACCATCAGGAGCGGTGTTCTACACCTCTTCAAAACCTTTCTTGTCAACTGTGGTTGGAGCCTTGTCCTTTAATACCTGCCAGTGTTGACTTGATACCATGCTAGCCAATGACTCTCTTACCTTCAAAAGGCGCTTGAAGGTGAGGTAATAGCTAGCAAATCTAGTCTTCAAAATCTTCAACAAGCCCAAACTTGAGTGACTGTGGAAAAGCCCATGGGTGTTGCATGATTGGTAATAAATTTTATCGTTCTTTTGCCTCTCTTGTACAAATCACCAATCCATTTGTATTAAGGGTGTTTGTTCTTAATAATATCATGCATAAAAAGGTTCATTGTGTGAACCAAACACCCAGACCAGAATATGTTGGGGCATCTATCCTCAATAATTGCTCCCGCTACATTACAATTAGAAGCATTATCAATGGTGACTTGGATGACATTGTATGGCCCATTTCTTTCAATTGTTTGAAGTAATGGTTCTGCAATGTTGATGGCAGTCTTGAACTTTTCTGAGTAATCATATGCTGAAAGGAAGATTGCACCACTAGTAGACACAACAAGAACACTTATCAATGGCTTGCCTTTTGTTGAAGAACGTAACTGGGTTCGGACTTCATAAATGTATTTAAGTCACAATATAATGTATTTGCCAAAAGAAAGAAAATGAAATTTTATTATTATTAAAATTGACTTATTAAAGCATGGGTTTCATGCTTGGGTCAATTGTTTTTAGGTCAAAGCCTCCATTGTAGGCTTCTAGGGTTTATGTCAATTGTCCTTGTATATGTCATAATGTGAAGAACCCTTCTTGGGAATTATTTTTCAAGAAAGAAATTTATTTTCTATTAAAATAATTCTTCTAGGCCTCCTCTGCCAAGTCGGCCTAAATATGGGCACCAAAATCACTATATATAGGCAAAAACTCGACCTCATTTGTCTCTTATTCACAACAAGTTCAATCTGCAACTTTTGGGGCCAGAAAAGGTGCGAATTTCAAGGAATAAGCGGAAGAAGGATAGCTAAGAAGAAGGTCTCTCACAAGCATAAGAAGTCAAAATTTTCTCTCTTTCCCATACGTGTAAAGCTATGCAATTGCTGGAAGCGGGGGGAATTTTGCAGTTACTAGGAGGCCGAAATTTTGCCGCTAGCGGTCGAAATTCTGCAATAGGGAAGTTGAAGTGCTGGAGTGTTGCTGGGCTGGAGGTTTTGGTGCTCCAAACAACATAATTATTTGGCGGCCACTAGGGAGGAGAGAGTTGAAATTTTGGGTATTGAATGGTTGGTAGAATTTGCCGAAACCCTTTCTGTGTTTTTCTGGGTTTTTTGCAAGGATTACAACCCTAAATTTACAATTTTTTTGGGTAGTTTAGAGGGGTCAAGACAGCCAGCAATGCAGAAAAACTGGGCGAGCGCAAATTTTTAGAGAGACAAACTATTGTAGTAGTTGGGCATTGAGAGATTGACCACCTAGACTTGTAGCTTGCCTTGAGCGAGCCCAAGTGCACTCCTAAATTTTATTGTACTGCAACAATTTACATATAATAAAATTGGCCATTTTGGTGTTCCGAAGCATTCTCTGTCTTATGGGGGTTTGCTGAAATTGGTTTGTGTTGTTATTTCTGTGCATGTCTTTGATTATCGTTATAAAATTTCTATTTGGAACATTACATGGGAGGAGGGGGTATTTTGTAGGTTGAAACAACACTTGGCTAGTATAAGAGGCCAAGTAACCCCTTGTGATACACCAAATGAAGTCATAGGCCTTATTAGGAAAGAATACCTTGAAAAGTTTGAGAAGTATTAGGAGGCAAAGGCTAGGGAAAAGGCTGTTCAAGATAAAATTGCAAGGAAGAAGGAACTTGCAGAAGCTATGGCTAGGAGAGAGAGAGAAGCAAGTGGGTATGATGATTTTGACTTTGAAGACTCCTCCAATCGCTAAGATCCCTTCTGTTATGTTCCTCCCTCCCTTGGGCCTGGACCTCAAGGCCAAGCCAAAGGTAAAAAAAGGATGAACATTAAGAGCTATTTCACACCTTTCTCCACCTCAGCCTCTCCTAGTGCCACTCCCTCCCAACCAAGTCTAAGTCAACCCACCTTGGATGCTCATTGGAAAAAGCAATGCAAAGATGTTGCTTTTGAATATATTGCCAGATTGTAGTATGATGCAGATATCCCCTTTAATGCTACTCACTCAACTTACTACCAAGCTATGTGGGATGCTGCTTTTGCTGTACGAAAGGACTTCAGAGGCCCTGCTATGCATGATTTGAGGGGAAGACATTTGCAAAAAGAGCCATTGGATAATATTTGAATGAATATAAAGAGTCATGGACCAAAATAGGTTGTTCCATCATGTCAGATGGATGGATTGATGGAAAAAACTGCACTATCATAAATTTCCTTGTCTCTTGCCCTCAAGGAACCATGTTTTTGAGATCGGTTGATGCATTTGATAGGGTGAAAGATGGCAACCTATTATTTGAGCTTTTGGATGACATTGTTACATCAGTGGGGGTAGATAATGTTGTGCAGGTCATCACTGATAATGCCTCAAACTATGTTCTTGATGGAAAGATGCTAGAGTCCAAATACAAGACCATATTTTGGACCCCATGTGCTGCACATTGCATAGACCTCATGCTTGAGGACATAGGAAAAGTGGAGTGGGTGAAGAACATTGTGGAGCATGCCAAGAGTATCACAAAATACATCTACAACCACTCATGGGTGTTGAGCCTAATGAGGAAAAACACTGGGGTCAAGGAGCTTGTTAGGCCCACCATCACAAGATTTGCAACTCACTTCCTCACATTGCAATCTCTCACTTCCCAAAAACAAAACTTGCAGAAAATGTTTATAGTGATGAATGGAATTCATCTCAATGGGCTCGCAAAGCAAATGGAAAAGACACCAAAAAGAAAGTTTTTGACAACACTTTTTGGAAAAAAGCAGTAGAGGTTGTGAAAATTGGTGAGCCCCTTGTTAAGGTGCTATGATTGGTAGATGGGGAAAAATTGGCCATGGGCTACATCTATGAGGCTATGGATGAGGCAAAGGTGCAGATACGGGCAACCTACAAAGACAAAGTAAGTAAATATGGGCCTATTTGGGAGATCATTGATAACAGATGGAACAATCAACTCCATCGTCCTATTCATGCAGCTGGTTATTTCCTGAGCCCAAAGTATCATTATAAAGCTAAGCTAGGAGAAGATCATACTGGGGAGGTTAGAGATGGGTTGTATGAGTGCTTGGAGCGCATGGTACCTATGAGTCACAACAATTCGAAATACATCAACAACTCACTGCTTTCTCTAGTGCCACAGGCACATTTGGAAAAATATGGCAAAGGTTGCAAGAGATGTGGATCAACTAGGTAAGCAATTCCAATTTATTTGTTTTTTTTTGTGAAGTCCAATTGCTTAAAATTGAAATTGTAATTTGTATTTTGTAAATTGTTCAAAGTTCAAACTTACCATCTAAATTGTTGAAAAATGAACTATTTCTAGTCTTTGTCTTTGTAGCACATTGGTGGGAGTCGTTTGGAAGCCAATGCCCTCAGCTGCAAAAGTTTGCAATTAGAGTTCTCAGCTAAACTTGCAGTGCTTCTGGGTGTGAGCGCAATTGGTCTATTTTTGAACGAATTCACACGAAGAAGAGAAATCGTTTCGAACAAAAACGATTGAATGATCTTATCTTCATGTAGTACAACCTTCGACTAAGGCACAACCAGTTGCTGAACAAAAGACTTGATATAGATCCCATTGTGTTGGATGATATTGATCCATCTTTAGAATGGGTGGAGGAGTCTCATCCAACTGAGTTTGATGCTTATTTTAATATTGATGCCATGGAGTTGGGGGGTGTTGATCCCAACGTAGATCTTATAGTTGAACCATTAAGCGAACCACCAGGACCAAGCATGGCACATGGTATTGGTGAGGGGAGCAGTAGTCGTGCAACTTGGCCAACTCGTGCTTCTAGTTTCGGTAGGCCTAGTGTTGTTATTGAGGCTGGAGAGGAGTGTGAGGAGTCCTCAAAATCTGACCCAAATGATGTTTATGTAGCTCCTGCTGATGATCCCATCTCTAGTAGTGGTGATGAGTTTGATGAGTGATCATGTTGATCAATTGTTGGAATTTCTAAGTCTAATTGTTAAAAATCCTTCATGTACTTTCTGATTTATTTTTGCCTACTTGTGCTGTTTAATTAACAAGTTATTTACCATGTAAATACTAAAAATAAATACAAGTACATGCTCAACACATTACAGATCATCAACTAAAGGAAAAACAAGCACACAAGGGACACCGTTGTTTTTGGACTAATGTCCCCGGTAAAACCCAATGCGGGAAAACCGATGTAGCTATCTGAGGGTTTTATTATTAAGAAGTTTTAGAATACAATCTGGGTGCCAAACTGGCTCACCCAACAGAATGATATCGGCAATAGTACCTCTTAATCGGAGATAGATATTTCGGCTAAAAGCCTGGATGAACAATCCCACAACGCTCATCTCCAATCTGCCCCACGAAATCTCCAGCGTCTGCCTCTAGGGACTGCGTCAGCCTCTTTGGCCCAACGTCACACCAACTCGCCGTACGTCAGCCTCTGGAGGCACTGCGTCAGCCTCTAGAGTTTCTGCGTCACCCATGCTCCCTCTCTCTGGCAATGCGTAACTCCTGGTTGCCTCTGCGTGGGCCCTGATTGGCTTAGCATGGCCTCTAGTCGGATCTGTGTCCCTCTCTCTTCGAATTCTGCGTTGATGCTCCTGGTACCCTCTCTGCCTCTCTGCTTCTGTATTCACTGCCCCCCAGCTGCAACTCTGATCACTCCTTCGTTTTCCTCAGCAAGCCCTGCCCCAGAAAATCAAATTCTTGATCAACTCGGTGTGTTCTCCAAGTGACCCTCAAGCCTCCTCTTATACTTTTCTCGTTGACAATTCAACATCCGAGATTAAGTCCCTAATCAACGGCTAAGATTAACTCTGGCTTGATCCATGACTTTTGAACCCTTCTAACATAGTTTTATATTAATTCACATTAATATTTTATTTTCCCTAAGTTTAGACTAGGGACTCCATTAAAAATATTTAATATCTCCCAAACTGTTTAGAATCTGCCCAAACCATTTCTGGGTATTGGAGATCTCATGTGCTTTAGCCTCTCCACCAATTTTCGTGGCTAGAGCACATCCGATACTACCCCAAATCAACATCAATGATTTGCACTTTGAGTTTGAGTTTGTACTTTGTACTTGTAGTAGGCTATTGGCCTAGTAGTTTGAGTTTTAGCATTGTTTTTGGACTCTAGAGGTGATTTAGAGCCTCGTTGGTTATATATTTTGTGGATGATATCATTTAGATGTATTGCACTCGGTGCCATTTTGATATATGCACCCTTACATGGTATATAGATGAGAAAAAATTCCATATTTTGTCTCTAATGGTTTGGAATCATGGTGTGTAATCTTAAGAATAAGTTTTTCATTAATATATATATATATATATATATTTTTTTCAATTCTCGGTTTATTGAATTCGGTTTGATCCGGTTCAGGTTCGAATCACGGTTAGATAGGCAACCGGTTTGATGCCTAGTTCCGGTTTTTAAAACTATGGTTGGAATAGAAAAATCTACTTTTAACATATTAAAAAGAAAATACATAACATTAAATGTAGAAAAGAAAACTAACTGACATAAATGAAATCCTAACTAAGAGTGTAGGGTTAGAAATACAATACAGAAGATGCCATATGGCATGAGATGTCATCCTTGTGGAACAATCTGGAACACCTGTTTGGTTATGGGTAAGTCGATTGGCTGCCTGTTAGATGTTTCTTGTTGAATCTTGACGCTTTTTGGTTGATGTGAACTTTCATCACTATGTCGCATGTCCTTGTCAAAATCAAGCCTTCTTCTTTTCTTGCTTGGAAGATGAGATGGAGAAAAATGACATATAGGTTGGAAGAACTTAGTCATAACTACATTATGTTCTAAAGGATGACCTTGTAGCTCAATCTCCTGATCATCGTCTGGCCTTTTTGGATTTTCAACGTGATATCTTTTTTAAACTTCCCTATATAATTTGACCATACCACCTGATGCTGCGAGAATAGTAACATATGATAAGTCCTTCTGAATACATCCACCCAAGTCAACTGCAAACTTTCTCGATAAGAGCATTTCGCATACATCCGGCACATCAATGATTGCTATGTCCATGGTGATGATTTTATATGGATAATTTGCAAAGGCCTTCAATTTTCTTAGAGTCCATAGAGCAAATGTTGTGATAAGGCCTTGAGATTCTTAGGTTTAGTTGATCCATAACTTTCTTAGTCATGACATTAGTTGAGGCCCTTGCATCCAACATACAATTGTGAAGCAAGCGGTCATTAACTTCTAAAGTAAGAAAGAAAGGCTAATTATCTTCATTAGTCATATAACAAATTTAAATCCTTTAACTTAATTTCTGTTGAAGAATAAAGGGAAATTAGGTGTAGTGTGATTCTTCTTGACTTGATAACAATTTGTGGAGTCTTTTTACTTTTCTTGTTAGCTTAATCTTCTTCTTCTTCTTCTTCTTAATGCATGTGTGTGTACTTCATCAAACTGCTACCAAAAACATAAGAACAAGAACACAAGATGTTGGCTCTTTGCCAGGGCCAAAACCTCTCTTCTTTTGAGAGGAAAACCCTTTAGTAAGTTTCTCTTATTGAAACTTCTTATTGCCAAACTAGACCCTTGACTAGAATATTCTCCAAGCACAAGTCAAGTCCTTCCTTTTGTTCCTCGACACTTCCTTCTTCCGGCACTTCGTCTCTTGACACTTCGTCCTCCTTCCAACTATTGTTAGTTGTTGTTGCACTTGCTCTAAAAGAGATAGCTTATTCTTGATCTATGATGAGACTCCTTCCTTGTGATGATCCCTTCCTTCCTCTTGACCAAATGAGCTTCTTCCTTGAGGTGTAGGTACAAACTTGATATGACTATCCTGCGACCCTAATTTCTCGCACGTGTGGAAGGTTTACTTGATGTTGTATGCCCTTCTCTCCTTTGCTTGAGTGGTGTTCTTCTATGCTCGAGCAGGAGGCCTTGTAGGCGTAGATTTAACCCCAAACAATGAGAGATAGTTGACTGTGAGTTGCTGATGTCATAACCATAGGGACAACCCTCCTTTTTCCTCACACGTGTGACTGCAGCTGCCCTAGAAAAGACCTCTAAGGCTCGGTGTTTCTTCCTCCTTCGCTGTCCTTGGAGACCCTTTTCTTGTCCTTTTGTTACCTTTTTCTTGCATTCTACCTTTGCTGATTTTAGAGAGGAATACATTGTCTTTTGAGGGAGTGGACAACCTCTATATATAGAGGATTGTCCTTCTGTTAGGTTGGCTTGAAGGCCGAGTTGCTGTTTGTAGGCCGACTTGCTATCTTTGCTTCAGATGGCTTCTTTAGAGGTGTCACATGCTTGGAGGAGAGTTGACTTTGCTTAGAGGGATATTCTTTGACTTTTATACAATCATATACATGGTGTAACATGCCCTTAAGGTCTTCAACACTTTCTTTTGACTATTTGACTCACCTATAGCACTTAAACATGTGCTAGACCTATTTCAATGAGCAAGAAACTCATTGAGATATATTATAAAAATAATATTTCTTTTCTTGAATAAATACAAATATCAAAAGTACATTTATGAAGATCGAACCTAGTTACATTTCCTTCAACACTCCCTCTTAAGTAGGGAGGTATACATACAACATTACAAGGTGTTTGGCTATGTTTCAATCTTGAAGAATTCACATGAGAGAAACCGGATTGGCAATACATCTGTTATAGCATCATAGTAACCAACGTTGTTTTCACAGCAAGGCCTTGACTGACAGCTCTATCTCTCAATAGATCAGAGCACAATGTTGGCGAGACCAATGACTTATAGACACCTTAGTCGTTGTCTTTCAAGGTACATACCCACCCGGGTTTTCACTGAGTATGACCTTCTAGGACTATTCTTGTCTTGGGTTCCCATCCCTCAAAGAATATCGGTCCTCTTGCCTACTCTTGTCTTGGATGCCCTACACATCCTCAAAGAGTATTAGATGCCAGATGATTACCCAATCCTCCCATTCTTTCTTCCCAAGTGGAGACAAGAATGTTGTGTTTATCTCTCCCTCTCAATTGAGGAAGACATGCCCAAGTATCCTTTGTAATTAGGAACTTGTTATAACTCCCTCTTAGCTAGGGACTTGTCCATGCAGCAACAACTTCTTCTTTGCGGGTCCTCCAGCTACTTGATCTTCTTGCTTTCTTTGATGTCATGAAGTCTTTTTTCGAACTTCTTCTTGGTAGGGCACCATCCATCGATAACTTTCCTTCCTGGTTTGTCATGTCATTGCTTCCTTCATGGAAAGTGGCCTTCTCGTCATATATCAAGTTCTCTTGTCATCTAGTTATTCCTTGTCATCTTGTCTATGCTTTGGACTACTCTTCACATGGATGCTTCTTTGTACTTGCTTGTTCCCATGCTTTGATCTAGCATCCCTTCATGATTTCATCTTGATATTGCTTCAACATTAAATGGTGCTTTTATTGGATGGCTTCTTCGTCATGACATCTTCGTAGAGTAGAATCAATTATCTACACCTTTCACATCTCCAAGGCCTTCATAGGTGTCAAGGGTCCTTTGATCTTTTTCTTCCTTTGTTAGAGTTGTCATGCCTTCTTTCAGGAGATGTCTTCAAAGTATCTTGTCAGATAGTGATTCTTAGTGATCATGGTGTTCTTCACATGCTTGATCTCTTTATTCTTTTGCTTCTTCTTGTATAGATTGGTCAACCACCTTATGCTCCTTGTGAGAGCACTTCTTTATTGCTTGCTTCCAGGACTAGTCAACATTCCTTCTTCACTTGCTTCTTAGTCAACAATCTTATACTCCTTATGTGAGTATTTCCTTTTGTTGACCTTCATTGCATTGTTGTACATACCTTTGAGCATGTCATTGGTGAAAGATATTCTTTCATACTTGGTCATGTCATAGAACTATTCCCATGACTCAATAATATACATATGATAACATGACTAAACTTTTATGCATACGTACCTCATCTTGATTCTCCTTTGATCATCTTATCTTCAATTGATTGTCCATGGTGTGGCCCTTCTTGCTTCATCTTAGCTTGCCTGCATATCATCCTTTTCTTGAATCCCATGAATGGGACTCCTAATGAGACATCTGCTTTTGCTTATGAATCTTCTTTTGAAGATTCCATCATAGGATCTTGAAGACCCTTACCCTGCAAATGTTTCTTTCCTTTTGATGATGGAGGTCTTCTAAGATTCTTAATCATGATCAATTTTCTTTCATTTTGGATGAGGTCCTATTCTAGGTACGCTTCTTCTACATGAATATCTTGAGCTATATCTACCATGCTCCTATATTCTAGAAGATATTTCTAACCATGCATTTTGTTCTATTCCTTCATGCTCCTATACTACTAAGATCTTTGAAAGAAGATTTTAGGTAAAGAAGTAGACTTAGTCATAGTAGAGATCTAGAGGATCTTCCTTCTTTTGCTTCTTGTCTTCTTCTTTCATTTCTTGAGTCACATGGGTTTCTTCCTTTTTTGGTTGTTGTTGTTGTCCTTCTTTAATTTAGGACAATTCCTTTTGTAGTGTCCATATTCTTTGCATCCATAGCATTAGATTTTGGACATATCTTTGTTGTTTATTTTTCGTGGACCAAACTTGCCAAATTTTCCCTTTTTCTTGGCCATGGTAGCAATGTTGAAATTTGGTACCGGAGGACAGGTGGTTCCTTTAGGCTTTGATCTTTGGCCTAGGGAAAAGTGTCCAAAAGTAATTTTTCTCCTAAAGTGACTTTATAATTTTTATAAAGTTAAAATCTAATTTAAAAGTTACTTTAAGTGATAAAGTTACTAAGTCTAATTTTAAAGTGACTTTTATAAAGTTAATGTAAAATTAGAAAGGTAAAGTGACTTTGGAAATAAATGACTAAGTGGGTCTTTATTAAAGGGGTGAATTAAAAAATAGAAAGTGAGATTTAAATGTGCATTTAATCTCAGCCATTGATCTAAATCTATTTCAGCCATTGGATTTAGAGATCACCCAAAAGTCACTTGGATCACCAAAAAGTCACTTGGAGTTATATTAAAGGAGGAAAATGAGGAAAAGATCATTCATTCTTTTATGAGCAGATTGGGAGAAGGAGAGCAAGAGAGCAAGGGAGATTTCTGGACAAGAAGGAGAAAGAGGCAGCAGTTTGGCACACATACCAGGCAGCTCTTCAGCAAAATCAAAACAGCAGAAAGACAAGCAGAACAGCAACAAGAACAAACAGAATTTTAACAATCTGCTCAAGTGGAATGAGTTTGGTCCAACAATGCCTCGGATGATGTAAGGTCCCAGCCACAAACTGTCAAACTTCTTATGCTTTCCTGGTTTTTCATTCTTGCGATCCCAGAGTAAAACCATATCTCCAACATGTAAAGATCTAGAACGAGAATATTTGTCAAAGATTTTCTTAATGTTAGACTAAATCTTGCATATACTGTCAAAAGCTTTCCTGCACATTTCATCCAACTCCATGATTTGATCAATCCTATTTTGGACGACATCTTTATCACTAGAAAAATGTTGGAGGAGTTGGGGTAAGCTGGTAATTTAAGACGAACAAGCAATGTCATATCCATGCCATAGACAAGCTCAAAGGGTCTTCTACCAGTGGATTTCTTTTTAGTGATCCTATCTGCCCATAAAGCGTACTTGACTTTGCTATCCCAGGAGCGCTTGTTATCTCCTCCTATCTTCTTGATAATGGTTATAGGATTTTTGTTACTTGATTCAGCCAGGCCATACCCTAAGGATAGTAGTTAGATGAATGATATAACACAATGTGATACTTAAAACAAAAAGATGAAAACTCTATAGAACCAAAAGCCTTGGCATTATCAGTTGTGATTTTAGTTGGGACACCAATCTAGTAATAATATGATTTTCAATAAAATCCATTATGACCTTTTAAGTGGCATTCTTAGCAGGAATGGCTTCAACCCATTTAATGAAATAATCGGTAGCCATTGCTAAAATTTTCATGGAATCTCCCGATGAAATCCAGACCCCAATGCTAAAAAGGCACCTCAACAACAACAAGTTGTAGGGGCAGGGGCAACTAGCGTCTTCTTCCCAATGAACAATTGGCAAACTTGTCAACTTCTAACAAATTTATGAACATCTGAAAAAATCGAAAGCCAATAGTAACCAATTCTAAGGATTCTATGGGCAGTTGTTCTAGCAGCGTAATGACCACCACAAAATCCTGAATGAAACTCGGAAATTAACTTTTTAGACGCTATCTCATCAACACATCTAAGTACAATGCCCTCAGGATTTCTCCATCCAAGGCCATCCTTCATAAGGCAATACTTAGTGACTTTTAACCTAAGAGCCCTTCTCCTATGAGCAACTAAATGGTTAGGACATGTAAGATTTAACAAATAATAAATAATATCCTTGTACCATTCATGCTCTCCTAATCTTTGCAGCTCAGGCAAAAATGAATTGTTAAGACAAATCAAACCAAGAGTTGTTTCATTTCCCTCGGTCATCATTTGAGCCAAACCTTGACCTTTGACTAACTTGGTGGGTCTAATCTCTAAATCATATTCTTGAATCTTAGTAACCCACCTAGCACGAGTCCCTAAGCAATAAGTTTGAGTTAATATATCTTTAACAATAAAGTGTGGGACAAAAGCAATAATCTTGGAATAACCCACATAAGTCCTGAAGTGCTTAAGAGATTTAACTAAGACATAGGCTTGCTTTTCCATGGTAGTATACTTTAATTCAAAATTCTGAAGCGCTCTACTCATGAAAGCTATAGGTTGTTCGTGATCGTCTTTATTCTTTTGTAACAGGACACCAGCAATGGTATCTTCAGAAGCAAAAGAGAAAATCATGAAATCCTTTGAATAATCGGGACTAACTAAGATAGTAGCTTTAGCAATATCACCTTTGATCCCCTGAAAATTATTTTTTACATCGTCTTTTTATAAGAATTTAACATCCTTTTTCAGAAGACTTTGAATAGGCTTAGCTATTTCAACATAATTTGGAATAAATCTTCTACGGAAATTGGTTTTCCCAAGAAAAGACTGAAGGGATTTGAGATTATGAGGGAGAGGAATCTTTTGGATTGCCTCAACCCTCTCAAGGTCAATCTTGATCCCATCTTGGAAATGATGTGACCAAGCAACTTCCCTTTTGTTACTCCAAAAACAGACTTCGCAAGATTCAAAGAGATTCTCCAAATTCTCTACATCTATCAAAAACCTGCCTAAGATGACCTATATGACTAACCCAATTCTTAGAAAAAACCATAAGATCATCCTGATAAATTTCAATAATTTTACCGATTAAACCCTTGAAGGCATAGTCCATAGCCGTTTGAAAGGTGGCTCCAGCGTTAGTTAATTCAAAAGACATTTGAATGTGCCCCATGGTGTGGTGAAAGTAGTTTTGTGTTGATCCTCTTTCTTAACCCAAACTTGATTTTCACCAAAGAAACCACCCAGCATGGACATCATTCCAAAACCCATTATCCTTTGCAACATAGTCTCCATGTTTGGCAAAGGGTAATTATCCTTCTTACACGCTAGATTAAAGTTTCTGAAATCGAAACAAAGTCTTATTTCTCCATTCTTCTTTCTAACAATCACCAGATTGGAACACCATTATGAATGCCTAGTTTGAGCAATGATTCCAACTGCGAGCATTTTTGCAAGCTCTTTTTGGACTAAGGGGACCAACCTAAGGTTTATCTACCTAAGCTTATGACGAAAGGGATTAGCATTTTCATCCTTTAAAAGGATAGTGTGCTCCATGACATCTTCCCTATAACCTTTTAGCTCATCATAAGAAAATGCTAAGACATCCTAATATCATCAAGTAAATCGATTATCTTTTTTCTTTCTTCCTTACTAGTACCCTTACCAATTTTAACAATTTTATGGTCACTAGGGGTACCTATATTTACTTCAATAAATTCTCCAGGATCCATCTTATTTTTTTCTCCTTTCTTTGTGGCATCATGCCGATCAAAGTGTTGCTTTAAGGCAACAACATTCTTGGGAGTAAAAATTAATATATCTGCATAGTCATCAGATCCATCCTCCCTATAGCTTACCTGAAAATTCTCAAACTCATCCAAGTTATTTAAAAAGCGAATCGCTAGCTTTTCTTCGTCAAAAACCTGCCAATGCTCTAAGTTATCTGGAACGGAAGGTCTGAAAATAACTTCCATTTTAATCTTATCCTTCACTAATTCATCAGACAATTGCAAGGTAGATGCAGCTACAACAAGCTCATCGGCCAAACTATTTTTCTCTCTTGGGATAGCTTAGAGGTCAAGAGCATCAAAGTATTCCAAAATATCCCACATTGCATTCCAATAGTTTCTCAAACTCTGATTCTTACAAGTAAATTTATTCTTAACTTGCATGATAACCAAATCAAAATCTCCCTTGACATGAAGCAATTAAGGCCTTTGCCAACTCAAGGCCCAACAACAAAGCTTCATACTCAGCCACATTATTGATTGCGCCAAATTCTAATCTATAGGCAAATTTGAGAACATGCCCTAGGGGAGACATTAACACAATCCCAACACCTTTACCATGCCTAGATGATGCACCATCGAAATGCATATACCATACTTGACTCTTCAAATTACTTATCTTTTCATCAGCCTTAACTTCTGAGGGGATTATGGAATTAGACAAAAGAGCGTAATTCCCCAAGTCAGATTTATCATTGATCACCTCATTATGGGGTCTCTTAGGATCTTGCACATGTAATCTTCTTTCTAACTCCCTATTTAGTCTAATGAACCTAGAACATCTAAGAGAAGGAATCATAGCATATGACCAATTCATTTGGATACTTCCTCCTAGACAATAGCAAACCCCAACATCAGGAACATCAACTACAACTATGTCCATCATGATCATAATGTCAGGGTAGACAGACACATGGACTTTTATTAACCCATGAACTTCAATTTTCTTAGAATCCATGGCACATATGTTGTAGTAAGGCCTGGAAATCCTTAAAATTAGTTGTTCTGTGACCCTCTTGGTCATAACACAAGATGAAGTGTCCAAATCTAACATGCAATTATACAACCTGTAACCATTAACCATCAAGGTAACGAAAAAAGGTCGATGCTCATTATTGTCAAAATCCATACTTTGCAAATACACAGGAGCATCCTGGTAGATAGTCTCCGGAGCCTTTTCTTGAGTAACATTAATACGAGGATTCTCAATGGCATTTAACAACTTAGCCTTCTGGGAAGGGATTTTCAAAACCTCGATGACAGGAACCCAGATTTTGGGATTGTTCAATCATCCACCCAAGTCAATATTCATTCCAGAGGTGGGGCTAAAATTTCTAAGGGGAGCATGATTATCACTTTGATCTTTATCCCTTATTTGATAAGTTAGCCCCTTATCTTTCGCAATTTCTAAAATTTGATCTAGAGAGGGCCTTTCACCAAATAATTTAACCAGCATACCATTGTCATGGTCAAAATTATTGATACTATAGGAAGATGTGAAAGGCCTAAAATCATGAATATGTTCCTTAACCCTTTCCCAATTTTCATTTCATAGGTGATATCCCCTACCAACGGCATTAATATGGTTACTTGCCCCAAAGATCCCACTTTCCACAATTCTCTTAATAGTGGGGCAAGTAGCTTCTTTATGCAAGGCATCACAAGCCCTACAATATGGAGAAGCATCCTCAACAAGATTGGCAGATTCAAGAGGAATTGGTGGTCGATGTTCATTTGATTGCCTTTTCCTCTGCCAAGCATTACTAATTTTATTGTTATTATTTCTAGGCTTGAAACTTTGAGCTTGTGACCTTTCCATTTGGACCAACTTGTATTGTAGAGTACTTATCTCTTTAGCATGGTTAGAGATTAATTTTGTTTGGTTAAGATCCATGCTTTCCAACTTTTGAAGTAACTTCTACATAGGATCATCTTCAGATTCCATAACTTCTTTACCCTTAGGCTCTTTTAGCTTTGTGGAAGCTCTATCAAAGCCTAGAATCTCAGATCTTCCAGATGCCTCCTTATCTTTTTCAAGCTCACAAAATCCTTATGTCTTGTTGAATGGGATCTAAAAAAAGCGAATGGATATCAGAGAGAGCTTCTTGTCCAAGATTATCAAGGTGTGCACAGGAAGAGAGCTTATTTAATCGAACTCTAAAAACCTTTTCAAGATCCGAAGTGGGATTAATCAAGGTACTTGAATTTCTTCTAATGTAAACCCTTGTAGGCAATGAATAAAGTGGAGTCACCACTTGGACAAAAATCTAACTCGAACACCTAAGATGAAAGATGAAGGATAGAAGATGAAAGATGAGAATTGTCGTAAAGCCAAGGTCCAATAACTTGTTCCCCGACAACGGCACCAAAAAATGTTGTCGTTGCCGAAAAAAATGATAAAGATGATATGAGGAGAATGATGATAAAATGTCGTCAACGCACTGAGAATAAAATATCCCCGGAAACGGCACCAAAAAATGTTGTCGCACAAAATGTCTAGGCACCACAACAATGGCTCAGATCGGGGGTTGTCACACTGATCCCCAATCTCTCCGTTTGAGTTGTCTCCCAATCGCAGACTAAGGGGGGTAGACCCTATGGAAATGGAATGAGGGAAGATCATTTGGAAGCCAACCAATCTGGGAGACATAGCTAAGCAACCAATACTTGTTTAGATTGCACAAGATTTTGAAGAATTCAATTTGATTTGAGGAAAATGATACCAGTTCCTTGTGCAGTCAACTATCTTGCGAAGGAAATAAAGTCCAAGTAATGGATGTGAAACTATTGCTGAATGATTCAACTATGCAAATGCAAAACTTAAAGCTATGTGAAATGGAGGGACCTGGTTAATTTTAGTTACATGTTTGTTCTAATCTTGGTCCCTTAATGTTTCTAACGACCAATCTTATGCTTGGAAGTAAGATTTTGATGTGCAAATACTAGTTTAGTATGCAAATGCAAAGTGAAATGATGAAATGGTGACAGGAGGGCCTAAAAGTATTTTTGAAATATGTCTTGATTGTTTTTTAACTTAAGGCTTAGAAAAATTATCTTAATGTAAAAACAAATACTTATACCATCAATGTAAAATATGAAGTCTACACAAGTAATTACTAAAAACACAAATAGGAAACCAATGTAAAATGTTGGAAATAAAACACTTTATATTACGAAATCCATTTGTATGAAGTACCCAATCAGAGATAATTAGATGCCCAAGTAAGACTAAGTTAATCCTTCCTGAATGAGCATGTAAAAACAAATGTACTTCAGAAATTAAATTACGAACTCAAATTACAACAATTAGAAATATCAGTTCTTGTAACCTGCTCTTAAAACAAATGTCAATGCCAACAATTTATTTTAAACCAACAGTCCTATAACCATGCAAGATTCATACTTTCTCTATGTGTAACAGCAAAAACTTCAGATGACAAACTGATAACTAAAAATTCAGAAAATTTCTGAGTTTAACTATTTCCAATCTAGTGATGCATTTGATCTTAAAACTCAAAAATTTATTACTAAAAAGCAAAGCAATAATATTCAGAAATTTGTCAATAAGCATGCAAAAGGTTACTAAAGATTACTTCTATTTTTTAAATGTACTGCAGTAAAAGATTGCAAACCAAACTTGTTGCTAAACTTCAACTAATTGAAACTCTATACAAGTATTAGTCTTGCCTTCAATCAGATAAATGAAATGGAGTAAAGGTTTAGAGGATGTGCACCAGTCATCCCTTAGGGGCTTGAAGATACTTGGAGACACGCTGCCCAAGTCATTGAAAATATTCAAATCCAAATGCCAAACTCAAAAAAAAAAAATATTTATATATATATATATATAAAATAAAATAAATTGAGCAAAAATTTGTTTAAAAATTGTTAAAAAAATTTAGGAATTTTATGAGAAAAATTTATGGTGATAGGGAGTGAAAGAAAAGAGGCTGGAGGGTGAGACGAGGGAGGCTGAAAAGGAAGAGGGGAGGTCGTAAGGCTGGTAGAGAGGGCATAGGTGAGGTCACAATCGAGAAAGGAGGAGGCTGTAAGGAGGCCGAGAAAGGAGGCAACGGAAGAGGGGGAGCCGATTGGAGCTGCTGGAGAGATAAGGGAGCAGAGGGCTGAGGTAAGATAAGTTGGCTGAGAGGAGGAAGGAAAGGCAGAGAGGAGGGATAAATGAGATGGGAGAATGGGGGAAACGGAGGAGCAAGGGGAGAAAGGAGGAGGAAAGCCGTGAGTTGGAGGGAGGCCGAGAATGAAGAGAGAAGGTCGAAAAGGAAGAGGGGAGGCCAAGAAAGAAGAGGGGAGGCGTAGAAGAAGGAAGAGAGATCGAGAAAGAAGAGGGGAGGCTAAGAAAGAAGAGGGGAGGCCGAGAAAGAAAGAAGAGGGAGCAAGGCGCTGGAGATGGCCAGCACAGGGCCTCAAGGCCCTAAAAAAATTGCCCACGATCTTTCTAAAATTTCTCTTCAAACTGCACATAAAATAGAGATGCCCTCCAAGGCCTAGATCTGTCTCTAGAATCCACAAAAATCACCTGCAATCTTCAAATTTATCCCTGCACAAACAAATGATAGAAAACCCCAAAACATGTATATACAAAAATATGAAATACCCAAACCCCAATGAATTAAAAAAATTGAAATTTACAAATCTACAATAATATTCTACAGGCCTAGCAGATCTGCAGATCAAGGCCCTCTATTAGCCAGATCTAAACAATTTTGCACAAATTTATAAATAAACTGGAAGTTTTAAATAAAGGCACAAGCCCAAGAAAAACCCTGCAAATAAAATATTTTGTAAGATGACTTCAGAAATTAAAAATAGTAGGCTCTTTAGATTTTGTAATCTAAGAGTCAGTTGGTCCAACTCAACACTTCCCTAAATGCCCAAATCCTGAATAATAACTTTTGCACACTTAGATCTAATTGCTAGACTAATAGAGATTCAAAATAATCATAATATCATCAAGAAATAGAGATACCTGCTAGTTCTATCAAATCAAAATGATATTTAAAAAACTATCAAATCAAAATGATATTTAAAAAACCCAAAAATTTGTGCAAGAGACCTGTGCATAGATCAATCCTCAAAGGCCATTATCCAACAAATACAAATAAAAGCAGTAGAGTATTAAGAGCAATATTACCACATAAATTTGAAAAAGGAACACCACGGTCTGAAACCATAAAGTCTTTGTGTTTTATTAACCAAAAAAAAGTTACAAAAGCTTTCTCACATCAAGTACACTATTTAAAAATCGGATCCAAATAATAGAGAGAGACATCTAATTTATAGATAAATTCTCCAACAACTAAATGGTTTGATCCCTGTCAAAGCAATTTCAACCATTGATGAAGATCAAATGAACTTTTAATCATCACCATTGAAATAAAGTTACTTTTTTAAGAAATTCGAATTTCACTTTTAATTTCCTTTTAACTAACTCAAAAATGATTATTTTAAGTTAATTGCCTCAAAAATTCGACTTTGACTTAACTACTATGGCCCAAGGGTCCGAAATATCTTGAAATTTTCAATATTCCTTTGGCCAAGGACCTCCAAAAATTTAAAACTTTAAAATCTACGAATTTTAAATGTTGGAGAATTTAATTTTCCTAGGACCTAAATTAATTAAATTTTTGGCTTTAGCATTTTAATTTATTTTAGCCAAAAAATTTAATTAATTGACTCATGAGGGGATTATTAATTTTTCTAACCCTCTAATACGTTAGCATTATAGCAAAATATTACATTTCTAACCCATGAAGGGGGAACACCCGTTCGCTATAGACCCTCAACATTACCCATTTCTGCGACACAAAATATGATCTAGTAGACTTAGTGACATGTAATAAAATAATCTAACCAAATTGTTAGAATCATTCCCAAATCACTTTTACAGAGACTTGATAAATAACACTATGATTCATTTAAGATCCTAACGACAAAATCCACCCTAGCTTTGGGGTGAGACTAGAAGGAAAAACTTTGCCGATCATCCGTGTTTAGAAACACACATGAATTGATGAAACAAAAAACCTCCTAGGATAGAAATCATCATCAGAAAAATAAATTTACCTAGGTTGTTACATACATTTGTCTTAACTTGTCTTAATAGGATCATTTACATTACAAAATGCAGAATGGGTTTACAAAACATCAGTGTACATATAACTGATAATAATGAATCTATGGATCATCTGAGTGCTCGAACATGATGGAAATCCATGCGTGAAAAAATGTACATCTATGGGGTAGTTACCAGGGAGTGGTCAACAAGACCCATATTGGTAGTTTTTGAGGTGGTTTTCAAGGAAATCAAGGGTTCCCCCCCCCCCCCCCCCCACAAAAAAAACGTCACACGGTACACCATGGTTACCAAACCCCCCACGCATGCCAGATCTACTCAACTGATTAGGGTTAGTTTGTATCAGTTAGGTACCAAACCAGTGTGTGACATCAAACCAACCTATTAAAGTTGATTTGTACTAGAACCTAGTTAGATAACAAACTAGTGTGTAAATTTTGACCAGCCGGTTAGGTCTAGTTTGTAGCGGTTAGGTATCAAGCTAGTGTGTTAGGTCTAGTTTGTAGCGGTTAGGTATCAAGCTAGTGTGTGAGATCTCTCTGATTGATTAAGGGTAGTTTGTACCAATTAGCTACCAAACCATCCATAACGACCAACTGATCTCACTCGCATGGGGGGTTGGGGTATGGGACCCACGGTGGCAATTTTTCAAGTGGTTTTGGGTTGTTTCTCTCCCAAAATAGCCACCCTTGGCTATAAAACTAACCCTCCCCGTCCTAAACCCTAAACCTAAACAAAAAACCTAATTCAACCTTAGCAATGTCAGTACTTAAATTTTTAACATTATCATTAATTGTTTCGAGATGTTTGAGAGTGGTTCCAACCTTATCGAACTTCAAATGGACAAAGTAGAATTTCGTATCCCATTCAAAATTTAGTCGATTTGATAGTTTTCAATATTTTAGGATGAGTAGGATTGCAACAATTTCATGTATGATATGGGATTGGCATTTAATCAAGCGCACAAATCCCTTTATCGATTGTTGAACTCCTTTCATGTTGGTGGTATTGATTATTCAACTCCTCTGCCATGGCTGCAACAAAAATGTACCCTTCACTCACACTAAAATAATTGGTTAGGCATGTTAAGGTTTTTCTACCATATTACAAGGTTGAGGAAAAGAACCGTTCACTCAAACCAAAATAAATGGTTTGGCATGTTAAGGTTTTTCTACCATATTATAAGGTTGAAGAATCCAAAGAGTCTAAACACCCTGAGAAAGACGGTGTTTATGTAGCTCCTTGAAAAAGATGATGTTTATGTAGCTCCTATTGATGATCCCATTTCTAGTAGTGGTGATGAGTTTGATGAGTGACCATATTGATCAGTGGTTTGAATTAGGCTAGTGACCTAGTATTTTGTAGTACAGTTTTTGGACTCTAGAGGCTATTTAGAGCCCCATCAATTGATGTATTTTGTTTCTGATATGTATTTCACTTGGCATCATTTTGATATATTCACCCTTACATTGTATATAGATCAGCAAACTTTGTATAATTTGTCTCTAATGGTTCGGAATCATGGTTTGGAATCTTAAAAATAATTATTGCATTAAAAAATAATTATTTTATGTATGTTTTTAAAAACCGGTTCATTGAATCATTTCATCAAGTTTGATTTGGTCCCAGTTTGATAGGTGTCCGGTTCGAAAACCTGTTCCAGTTTTTAAACCTATGCCCTAAATAGTACATGTTGATGCCTTTGATATGAATCTATGCTAGGATATCTTAAATGTTGAAAGAATGGGGCACATTGGTCATGTCAAGCGACTTTACTAGTATAAATCCTAATAGATATTCTCATACCAAAATGGATCCAAACAATGTTGACCTTCTCTTCCAAATAGTAAAATCAAAAGAGACATTGACAAAGGCAGGAATGCCAAATTTATTTTAGAAAAGTTTTGTAGCATAAAGTAGTTTAAATATTCTGCAGAATTCCTGAAAGGCCTTACTTCTAGAAGTATTAACATACCTAGCAAATAAATGAAGATAGATTTTACCCCTAAACCCTGAATACCATAAAAGTTATATTGCATCAATATAAATAAACACTGGACAGATACTGTTAAGGCACTTAAACTCATGGAAAGTGACTATAGATAAAGAAAGCAAAACATGAGATTAATCCAAAAAGCAAGAGGTACCTGGATGATAATCCAGATATGAGAACCCTTCTTCCTTAGTCTCGACAGGAATTGTCCGTTGACGCATGTGCCGGAAGCGTACAATGGGCTTTCGATGGTTGATAGCACTCCACATTTCATGAAACTCTTTTGTATTGAAAGGCTTCTGGAGGGAGGCCTCAAGATGCCTTTTAAAATCATCAGATTGCGTGCAGAAAGGGATTTTACTGCATTCCATATTTCCAACTGTAGTCACCTGCATCAGCATAGGCCAAGTGTGACATAAAAAACGTTTTATATGGCATAAATCAAACTCTTTCGGGAAAAGACATCTCCAAGCCACATGAAATCAAAACAAGCTGCCAAAATCATAAAACTAACCCAAACTGTCCTATGCATAGCAAAACTAGTCATGTTCACTCACATCGGAAGGGCTGCTAGCTTGAGGTGAAGATGCTTCTTCCTTGACTCTTTTTTGGCTACCCTCCTCCAAGGTTGACAGCTTTTTCACATCAGGGAGTTCTGATGACTGCAAATAAACATCACCACGCCCATCTTTTCCAGTGAATGCTAACTTTCTCTTTCTACCCTTATGACTTTCACTAGCCACAGAAGAATCCAACTTATAGCTCTGCTTCCTTTCCAAAATGTGTGTTTGCCTCTCATCATTCATATAGGTCTTATTGTTCTCACTTCTAGGTTTATCCCGCAATCCAATACCCAAAGTTCTGTCCTTAAAGCTCTTGTGTAATCCCCATCCATCTTCTGACTCTTCATATTTGATTGAAGCGGAGTGGCCATCTTGGTCAACTTTTAAATCAAGAGCATATGATAGACCATCTACCCTTATATTTTCCAAAAAGAATTTGTAATCCTCATCAACCACATCAGTATCAACTTCATTTCTCACACCAACCTCTGCAATTCCGAAGTTATCCGTCTGGTTTTGGAATGCTGATGGAACCTTGAAGTCCTCGTGCTTAGACCAAATGGCATCATTGCCATCTCTGCTAAATGCAGTACAGAAGACTGAAGATTCAGTTTTCATTTTCACCAAACTTCTAAAACCCAACACATGAGGGTCTATATTAACCACAGGTTGGGACAGAGAAAGCCAGTCAACTCTTTCTTGACATGATAAATTTGTAGCTTTCAGCGAAGATGTATCGGAGCTGTAAAGTTGAACAGGAGGTTTTGAAGAATTAAATTCTGAAGCCAGCACAGCACCTAGAGGTTTGGTATCAGACAACCTTGAATGAATTGAACTACTGAATGCAGGGCCATTCTGGGAAATTTTATCCAGATTAGAGTCAGTGATGCTTGAGCCCATATTGTCTTCTTGACAAGAGTTTCTTCCACTATCCGGTACCTCCATTGTATGGTACCTTTTAGGCAAGTAACTTTTACAGAGTTGCTTCACTTGCTCTTCATTCAGAGAACCTCGCATACGGTACTGTACGAGAGAGAAAAAAAACAACACTATGAATTGGAAATGTTAATCATAAAAGATATCAGTGTTTTTAACAAGAACGGCCAAATGAATCTAAGCTCATTGAGAAAGGAGAAAAACTAGAACATTAACAGCAATTGAAAATATTTCTAAATGCATTGCCAACACCTCAAAATTTGGTGGGGTGCTTCCATGACTCGTGTAAAGCCCTGGTGAATGCCAAGAGGTCAGTCCTAATTCTTCAGGCTTTGACCAGAAATGCTCAGCACTTTTGCACCAACCACGTCCTACTTTGCGTCGGGAAATATCACGAGCAGATTCACCAGTGTTCATGAAAATGAGATAATCATGAACATTTGTAAAACCAGCACTCCTAGCTAGATGTGTCATATTCCCTGTGGCTTCAAGACCTTGTTCTTTACGGCATGTTCTACAGATGCAGCTGAGTAAAATATTGAAAATAGAATGGAAGTCAACATGTCACAATCAGATTGATTTTATAAAAGAAAATATCCAATAGTACAAATACTTTTGCTATTGGCTACATCATACAAATCATAGTAGTTAAATCTGTCAAAACTGCCAACCTGATGATGATAGTGTGATATCTATATTAAGAGTGCATGACCTAGGATAAACAAATAGAAAATCAAAATAACAAGTCCTTCAACCAACGTTTCCAGAAGCTGAGGTACAGGAGTAGGTGTAAATTGGGTGTAGATGTGGCAGATTTCAAATATTTAGAATTCCAAGATTGGCCAATGTATACTTCAGAAATATATAGAAAAAATATGTGTGTGTTAAAACAATATCGTACAATTCTAAACACATATCTAAATATTAATCACCGAAGATGTTAAGATAGAAAACAATAATTAATCCTGGTTCTAGCAATAATTTATCTTCTTCCTTCTTTCGGTTCCTGCACATGCTCCTCGTGTTTTAACAGCTGAAGCAATTAATGTCTCCTCTCCTTGGGCCTGTTTTGATGGGGCCTCACTTGCCAGGGAAGTCTGTGGCAGGGCGGGGGGAGGGGAGGGGCGGGCCAATTCGTTACATGCAGGGACATCACTCTTTCAAACTTCAGATTGGATTGGGGTGTGACTAAACAACTTTGGAACTATTAGCTCTCAAGTTCCTCCTATGCTTTGCTATTGAAAAAGAATGCCGTACTTCACAGATATTTGGAAACTCCATGGTCACTATTAATTGGTTCAATGAGACTTAAAGATGCCACAGTCACACACTGCTGCCCATTCTAGAAGAGACACTACAGTTAAAACATGCTTTTGATCAGATTTCTTGCTGTCATATTTACAGGGAGCGCAGCACTGCAATGGATACCTTACCTGAAGCTGGTGCTGAACAGGATTTGGGCATTTGGAGAATCTCTGAACAGCTAGGGGATGAATCTCATGAATATCTCCACAGGCCCTTCATTGATGGTTTTCAGCAGGCTCTATAACAGGAGGATATGATATCCCTGCTATGCTATTTATCCTTTGTTTTTGCGCGTATATCATGATCATGGATTGTTGAGGATTATATTATGCGTGTAGTGATTTTATATATATAGCTCTATATGTACTCTGTACAGAGACACAGTATGTTTGAACATGGGTGGTTTATCGGCCAATATATCACTTTTGTTGTTGACAGACAGTTTTATCAGAAAGCATGATGATGTATCAACAGAATGTAATATTTTCATTTTCTAATTAAAAGTCATGATTATTTTCTGAGGAAACAAAGCAAACAATCATTAATTTCCAATTAAGAGTCTGGAAGCATATTTGAGATTCAATATCACACATTCGCAGACAGCGCATTACTAATAATCACAGCTCTTTCCTTCCAAGCAACTACAGAGGATTTTATTAGAATGTAAGAATTCATGCTACAGCAACTTTAGAGTAGAAAGATAGTTAATAAGCTTGCAATGCTCTATGAATGGATCAACTACTTATTCTGGTCTCCAAGTGATTCCTTGAAAAACATTTTCCGTATTTTGGTAAACATATTGTGTGTTAGGAAACATTTTAAAGATGTTTTCTTGGAATCAATTTCTAAGTACTTGAATTGTCTGGGATTCAAACACCAAACAAAATCATTCCCGATCTATGAACCATTGCACACAGAACAAATTGGATATGTGCACTGTTACGAATAAAATATATAAAATAATGTAAAATAATTGTAAACAATAATAATCATAAATAATGATTAGTTAAACTAGTAATTAGGTTGAAGTGGCATGTCTAAATGAGACATGACTCTTCATGAAGAGACACTTACCTGATATAAAAGCAAGCCTCTCGTTCTTATTGTAATTCATAATCATTCTTATTCATATATTTAATATAATATTTATATCCTCAATGGATAACTTCATATTCCAAGTGTTCTGGAGTAATTAATTTGTAGAAGGAACTTTGTTCGCTTCATTGGTATCAGAGCAGTTCGGTCCTCTAGGCTGCTTAACCACCGCACAGAGTCGTGTTCTTCGATCCAGATCTTTGACCGTCAAATTCATCAACATTGTTGTCGTTGAAGCGTTTCGCTACAAGAACTTGGAGTTTCTCCATTTCACTATCAACCATTTGGCCATTCAAAAAAATATCTATATAGAAAAAAAATCAAATTCAAAAAAAAAAAAAAAAACACATATAAAGATTTTAAAATAAATAATTAAATTTGAAGGAGAACATTTATTATAATATATATAAAGGTTCTACATTATTGATAAAAAGTGCATAATAAAGATAAGCGGGAATCTTTTCAAATATATTTAAAACTTTTTACATGGAGAAGCCAGTGGTTTTAGAAACCAATGGTAATTGCCCGTGGTCTTAAAAACAACCCATGGTAATTGCCTTTTAAAAGTAAAAGATATTTTGATAACATTGGAGAAAAAATGCATGATCTAAATAATTTTAATCGTTCAAATCTAAAGATTGTGATCGTACCAAGAGTCTCGTCTCATCCAAATTTTCTGAGAAAAAAATATTATTATAATTATAAAAAAAGGATACTATATAAGCCTTGTATAGTTACATATAAAAGGAAAAGTGGGTCTCAAAAAAGTTTATATAGATTTTATATATATTATATATTTTATAATATACATAAATTAAAATTATATAATAAATAATTTATAATTATATATTAAAAATTATTATTATATAAAAAATTTATTAAAAGAGTGAACCAAAAAAAAATATAAAAAAAAGTGATTTAAAAAAAAGTATTTAATATATAAGAAGTAAAATGGAGACTATAATGAAAGGTTTCCTAGAACCTTTAGTAAAAGAGTTGATACATTATTTAAAGTCAAAGGATCACTCGCAAGAAGAGATATCATAATCTCTATTAGTCTTGCTGAAGAAAATAGTTATGTTAGTCATAAATGTGCTAACCAATTGGTAATTCCTGAATCAAATATAATTGAAACAAATTGTTATGGCATAGATGATAAACAATACGACATAAGCAATCTACACCTAAGTATTGGAGATTACACTTTTACTTCGCAATTCACCATGAAAACCTTATTTCTTGACGATAGTGACATTGTTTTGGGCTTACCCTGGATGGAAACTCTACGTTCCTTTATTCTAAATACAAAGAAGAAGTTTTTAATATTTTCTCTTGCAAGAAGAAGAAAATAACACTCCAATATTTTACACTAAAACCAAATTCAGCAACGCCAGAAGATATATCAGATATTTCAAAAGTAATTTTTCAAAAAGGTAAAAAAGCATTACAAAATATGCAAAATGAAATTGACAAAATTGACAAAAATGAAGAAGTTTCTCGACTTAAAAACCATAGTGAAAAATTACTGACTCAAATTAAGAAACTTAAGAAGGATAAGAAGTCATTAGAAAACAAGGTACAACAACTTATCGAGAAGGAAGCATCAAATGTAGGAATTCAAGTTGATGAAAAAACGAGAGATACCGATCCAGTGAATGTCACAACTCAAGAAGACAAGCAAGTTGAAGAAAATACGAGCTTAGATGTTGCAATTCAAACAATGAACATCCCCAGTGAATGTTGCATAACCAACTCAACAGCATCTTTGCCAGAAGAAAATCTAAAAATTGCCACATGCCCAATAAGGGAAAGTACAATCCCATATCAGCATCCGAATCATGAGAATAGACGAATCAACCATGCTACGTATTTGAACCATTCATAACCGAAACAACAAACTGATGTTCCAGATAATGGCGATGTAACCTCAATCCAGTCTTATGCTAACAAGTCGTTACAAAATTCCAGTGATCAGAATACTACACAGAAAATTAATCTAGGATGGTTTGATCCCTTCTCAGTGCAACAATTTTGTCCGTAACTTAGAAGATCATAACAGCTTGTATCGACGAAGATGACTATCCCAAGACAGAAAGACATTCGAAGCCGAAAAAGAGATCAAGCCTTTTTCATCGACAAGCTTGGAGGACAAAGCTTTTTGAGGAAGAAGGCAATGTTACGAATAAAATATATAAAATAATGTAAAATAATTGTAAACAATAATAATCATAAATAATGATTAGTTAAACTAGTAATTAGGTTGAAGAGGCGTGTCTAAATGAGACATGACTCTTCGTGAAGAGACACTTGCCTGATATAAAAGCAAGCCTCTCATTCTCATTGTAATTCATAATTATTCATATATTTAATATAATATTTATATCTTCAATGGGTAACTTCATATTCCAAGTCTTCTGGAGTAATTAATTTGTAGAAGGAACTTTGTTCGCTTCATGCACTGTGAACTAGGACATATCACTCAATCTCACTTTAGATTTATGGTAGAACTCTACTTTTAGAGCTCCATAATATGATACCACTCTGTAGCAGACCTACTGCCATATAGTGGACCAAATTTATAATTTTAATATTTGTGGAAAAAACTTGTGAACAACTTTTGAAACCAACGTTTCGGACTAACTTAGTGAGTCCATATAAAATTTATAATGCCTCAACACTCTAATGAAAATTTATAATGCCTCAACACTCCTTTGAAAATTGGTTTATTGGTAAACTTTTGTAGTTAAACAAACTGCTTGATCATCTTGTTAGATTGGTAACATTAACACACAATAAAGTGTTGTTAGGGGCCCTAATGTTAATGACCAAATATTAAATATATTTTAGCTGAAAAGATAGTTCAATTTAATAAGTTTATCTTTTGACATGTAACACAAATTTATGTAGATGAATTCAGTGACTCCATTAATAAACAATACATTATGTTCCACTCTCCTGTTGATGGTTGTGTATCTCTAAAAGTCAACACATTTCATGAATGATCTATCTTCATCACCTGAATCAAAAAAGAAGGAAAGATAAACATATTGTATTGATAACCAAAATAGGACAATGGGAGCCTAGAATACATAAAAGTAACAATAGCAAAATAAAACTTTCCAAGGGCATCCCCTAACTTAAAGCATAAATAAAATAAATAGAGAAATGCCAAATATTATTTAATATTCAAGACTCTGTTTCCGAGTCAAGTCCCACTAGCACAACCGGTTGAGGATGGGCCTCGTCAGCAAGGTGACCCAGGATCAAACCTCACGGGGGGTGGTTGTGCCCTATGCTAGGGGGAGGAGACATGCTAAAAAATCCAGTCAGCTAAGGGCCGGTGTAGCCCAGGCCGGGTGCAATCCCCAAGCGACTTTGACGGCTGAGATGCCCCTAGGTCGTGGCTCCTCAAGCCACAGGTCAAGCCTGGAGGATCATAGACAACTTGACAGACAAAAAAAAAAATTGTTCCCGAATACATATATTCAATTTACCAGTTTAGTTTGCACAAAATAGTTCATGATTGTGGGATTGCTGGCCTTGGTTATATCATTGGGAATGGTTCCATAAAACAAGTATGGTAAACAAAAAATAGAAGATAATGCAGATATAAGGATTGGATGGTCATAAAATGCCACCACATTTGAAAATTTTATATAGACTCCAATGTGTTAGCAACTGGATTGGATTTCTCCAAAACCCATTAGAGGATGGGCTGGTTGGTCAATCCATCATTTAACATCGACGGTTTTACAGTGCCTTTCAGACTTGGCACATGGTGACCTAACAGTTACATCTTTTTTGTTATTCACGGATTGATAGTTCAGCGGGTAGCTTATATGCAAGTACATCTAGAGGACAAGTAGCAAAGGGACGGGTTTTCAACAGCAGCTGGTGCCCTATATTTGTGAAGGTTTTTGTTAGTCAGGGGTTTGATAGTTGAGCAGGTAGCTTATATACATGTACATCTAGAGGATACATTACAATTCGCAAATGGATGGGTTTTCAATAGCAACGGGTGTCAAAAACTTGCAGATTCATTGTAGTAATCAAAGCAAGTATGGAAGGTCAAAGACACTTAAACAGCATGGTCCAATTTGTGACTCTGCCTTTTCTTGATTTCAAGGTTCGTGTTCTTGAAAATATTCACATTTCTTGGAAGTCATGTTTTTCTAGCCTTTATCATAGTTTTGGATGCCCATTATAGAGACGTGCATATGGCTTGAATTTGAAGTAAATCCAATATGTTTCTATTTCTAGCAAATTCTATATTTGGAAAATGTTACTTTTAGAAAATTGATCCGATTGAAGGGTGGTTCAAGTTTTTGAGGACTTACTCGTGGTTCAAGTTTCAGTGCAATTCCAAGACCATGAAAATTTGAAATAATTTTAGCAAGGTGATTCCCTTTTTGGGTACAGTGTGTGGCATATAACATCAGTGCCAAATTTCATGCCCATATGTGGAGTTTGAACTTTGAATTTTCAGGGTCTAGAACCGTTCTTAAAACTTTTGGGGGATGCTTGGTGGGTCCACATGGGGAATGCTCACTATATTTCGAAAAACAGGGTGAAACTGAGTATTTTGCTCTCCTTTGACTAGGACCTAAGGCACACTAATATAGGAAGCCTCCTCACACCTTCATGGGGCCATTCTCCTTGCTATTCCTGGCTTAGATAAATTCACCCTAGTTAAGTGGATCCTGTTATCTCTGCATTCTCCTAATTTGAGTTATAAGGCGGGATGCTATTTAGGTTACTTGATTTTGGGAAGATTTGCTAGAATTAGGTGGAGTGCTTGCCTTAAGGAACCTTCCCATGCATTATCGATGAACCTAGACTTGCTATTTCCTACCCTACAGGGGTGTACCTTGCTCAAAAGAGGGTTCTTTCTATTACCCTACAGGGGTGTACCTTGCTTGAAAGAGGGTTCTTTCTATTACCTACAGGGGTGTACCTTACTTAAAAGAGGGTTCTATCTATTTTTACCACCATTCTCAGTCAAGCAAAATGATGTGCTATGCAATTTTGCACGACTCGAACTCATATAAGACCCATCTAGCTATTGAATTGGTGACTAGTATAAGGGTCAGGAACAATTCATACAAGACTTGGAAAAATACAGAAAAAAATTTAAACTATGGTAAATTTTAAGCACAAAAAATAAACTACTGCCATTTCCAAAATAGGAGTCTTATGCGAGTCCACGAGTCTTATAAGAGTTGTTTACAAGTCTTATAAAAGTCTTGTGCAAGTCCACGAGTCTTATACAAGTTATGCACCAGTCTTATACGAGTCTTATGAGAGTCCACAACTATTGGCAAGTTTGGATTAGTCTTCACGTGTTTGAGTCACAAGAGTGAGTCTTGACCTCTAGACTCGTTTCAGTTATTGTCTCGTGAAGACTTGCGAGTCTTCACAAGTCTTACAAGAGTCGTGCTATGTTTACTTTACACCTATGCTATAGTGGGACACCATGCAATTTTGGAACCTTCCTCTCTTATATCCAAAAGGGCTTCACCCTTCTCTTACCTTGACTATTATTAGTTTGCATTCAAAGTTGTTATCATGGAAACACTGATTTGGGCCTAATCTTATGCATGGATGCTATTTTATCACAGACACAAAAGACTATCTTGGGCACTCTAAAGGAGGTTATTCTTAGCAGGTTAGTGTGCTTTTCACATGAAGACAACCATCCTGTAATATCCCCACTAATTAATTTTGCCAAGTTCGTTCCAAATTTTTGTATTTTTGGTGATGGGGAAAATTTTTGGCATAAAAACTAAGAAAAAAGTGGGTGCGGAGGTACCGCTTAATCTTTGAGAAAAAGGAGGCTCCAAACATTAGGAAAAGGGAAAAATCAATTGGATGGTGGAATGTGGGGGCCACCTCAAGGAGGGAATTAGAACCCCTTCAAGAAATTCGATGTGGAGGGAAGAGACAAGAAAGGAGGTCGAATTGGAGGGCCCACAAGGAGAGAAGGGGCAGCAAGGATAAATGGAAGAAAAGAGCATCATTTTGGGGCTTTTTCACAATTTGACCACTGAACCGTTGTTTGCTTGAGCTGCTTAGCCAGGTCAACTCGTGTTGCTTAGCACAAGGGATTTCCGGGGGGAAATTCCAACTCTTTCTTCGGTGAACCACGAGTGTCACCCTAAGAAAGTCCTTTGATACATCTTGGAGTTGTTCCGGAGCTGATTACAGGAGCAACATAACCAGTTCTACATGTGGACAGGGCGCACTATAGAAATTCACACTGCTTGGGAGAGAGAACTCCAGTGCATGTTGCTTTCCAGGAATTTCAGGAGTGTTCTAACTTGATTTTTGCTAGAGAATTGTGGTGGTTTACAGGGCTGAGTTTGGGGGGATACTTCAGGACGCCTTTGTGTCTTCCTAGGGCTGCGCAGGGGCACACTGGCAGAGTTTTCACAGGTATTGTGGGACAAGGAGAGTGGAGTGATAAGGGCTGGAGGAGAAAACTTAAAAGGAAAATTTGAGGAGAAATTTACAGGAATTTTGCAAGGAGTTTGGAAGTGAATTTGGGGAGCATTCTACAGCATCATTCTGCAGTGCGTACAGGAGGCATAACTAGGCAACTCGCATTATTTGGGTGTCTCCGAGACTCTTGGATCCAGGCCAATCCCTCTCTGGGTTTTGTTGGACATGTTGAGAAAAGGCACTAGCTCATTTCTAAAAAGAAATTGAGCATGCAAGAGGGTTGAATCACCTATTCCTTTCCAGTCAATAGCAGCAGAAAACCTAGCAGCAGGGCACACAGTTCACGTGGGGAAGATTGACAGCACCTTAAGCCACTTTTGACACCTAGGTCTTGCCTTAAGCTTGCAGTAGCAAACCCCGGTTCCTCTACTCTTATTGTTGTATTCAGATTTACCAATATTAATACAACGGCTCAGAATTTTGCTCATATTTCCTGTGTTTAATGCTTGTGGTTGTGCATTTCTGAATTTTGTAGTTGTAGCTAGTTCATTGCTTCTATTATTCACTGTATTTTCCTATAAGGAATATTACACATCCTTGAAGATGGACGCTTTCTTGGAGCTTCATTTACCACATGCAAGAGTTGTATTGCCATTGAGAGATGGAGTGCTTCATCTAGACATTCTCTTTAATTATATTTTGAAGATTGCTACACTATTCATATCTTTATCTATTTCTCTTCTTCTATAAAATCATTGTGCAAGCACTGAAAAGGGTTTAATCAGTTTTTTTTATTGTCCTCATTGTTTCATATCTTCTTCTGTGGGATGTGTGATAAAGACCTAGCATAGATTGTACGTAATGGTCGGATTTGTTTACATTATCTATCCCATCTGAAGTGGACGAGTTGAATAACCTTTGCTTCCTCAATATCTTGGAAACTATGTGGTGTGCTCTTTCCAGTCAAGGATTTTTTTCTTCTACAACAATTGACATTCTTATATTTATCTATTCTTACACTTCTCTTCTATAAAATCAATGTGCAGGCAATGAAAAGGTGTTAATCAGTGCCCTCTAATTCTCCTCATTGCTCCATATCTTCTTCTCGAGAATGTGTGATTGGGAGATTGCATAGAATGTCGTAAGGGAGTTTGAAGTAGAGTTGAAGAATTTTGGCATCGTCGATATCTTGGAAACTGTGTGGTGTGTTCTTTCCTGCCAAGGATTTTGTTCTTCTACAACCCTTGGTGATTAAGACTTGTCTAACTACTTTCTTGGCAACTAGTGCATGTGTTTGTGGTGTAAGAATTTCTATTTTTTTAGAACTCTTGCTCTTATTGCTTGCTTTGTAAGAAACTAAGCAAAAGCAATTGAATAATCGCGTTTGTTCTACTCACTTTTCTTTCATTCATTAATTTCTTAAGCTATTCAATCATTCAAAAAAACAAATTTACTCAATTTTCTCGATTTTCGTCCATCCAGAGCATATTAGACCATATAGACTAATCAGTTTTATTTCACTGCCCTTAGCTTTTCTGCCAAAAAACAGCTACCTTAACTTGCTGATTTTACTTTTATTGCAGAAAGAGAATGTTACCTTACTTCCTCCTTGATTTGTGTGCACATAAAAACATTAAAAAAACACAAGAACAGCAATAAATTAGCATTTTTCCGGCATCCAAAACAGCCCTTACATCATGCAGTAAACTCTATTTTTGCACATTAATTAATGTTCTCCAGCATAGGTTTGCATTGGATAACGTGCCCATACATAGTGATAATTTTCAGCATTCTAGTCAATTTCCACTCACTGTCTGCTCATTAATTTCTTAAGCTATTCAATCATTCAAAAAAACAAATTTACTCAATTTTCTCGATTTTCATCCATATACAGAGCATATTAGATCATATAGATTAGTCAACTTTATTTCACTGCCCTTGGCTTTTCTGTCAAAAAACAACTACCTTAACTTGCTGATTTTTACTTTTATTGCAGAAATAGAATGTTACCTTACTTACTCCTTGATTTGTGTGCACATAAAAATATTACAAGAAAGACAAGAACAGCATTAAATTAGCATTTTTCCGGCATCCAAAAAAGCCCTTACATCATGCAGTAAACTCTATTTTTGCATAGTAAATTAGTAATTAATGTTCTGCACACTGTCTGCCTAATGTAATTGCAGATTTTTATGCAAAACAGCACTCTTTTATTAGATTCAAAGTATTATTAATCATTGTTTGATTTGTCATTGATCCCTTCGATCACTTAGAGATAACCCCTTGAAGTTATAATTTCAAAGTGTGAGGAAAGAAGCGAGGTAAAAGTGTTTATTTCTTATGATTATCAGGAATTCATCAACCTTTGCAAGACAGGAATTCCTGGGTAACAACAAAATGAATCTGCTCTGAATAATGAATGCAAAGTCAAAAGCAAGTAAATCAGCATAATAATACTACTGACAAAAAGAAAATAAGTAGAAAAATACAAGAACCGTTGACCTTAAAATGGCAACATACTTGAAACATTTTATGCTGTGCAGTAAGTACCTCGTTAAATATAAGAAAAACAGACAAGGAACAATGAGAGGTAGAGTGGGCGTAATAGAAAATGACTGCAGCCCTTTATTAATAATAGCTAGAAAAAGTGGAAGCCAATGACAAAATGGGGACAATTCATGTATTGAAAATAATAGATTATCAAAACCATAGTGGCAAATAGTTCAATGCTTGGGGGGATTAAAGGGGCATTACGAAACTATATATATCATCATTATAACTTCATTTCTAGCTAATTGGAATAACTTGCTCACAAAAAAAAATGAAAAGACATCTTCTTTCAAGAGAGAACCAATATCTAGAGAATAAGAGTACCAAAAAAGTTTCAAGGCCATTTAAAATGCATATGCCAATGGAACAAAAGATAAACACATGCAAAAACACCAAAAAAATAGGTTCACATGACATAGCTAGCCTATCCCATTAATCATGTATCCACAATCCAGCCAAGTACAACTCATGTGCATCTGGGAAAATGGCTGCTTCGTAAGAAACTTGAGAAATATCTAGCAGTCAAATAGAGGATGCTCATAGACAGTTAAAAAATATAGATACTTCAGGACCACAAAAATTTTCCCTACATACCAGTTTGTGCAGCCAGGTCCACACCCGTTCCTACACCTGGGACAAACCCAAGCATTAAGTTCCTGCATTTCCAACCTAATGTCTTCTCCATGTCTGTTCTTCAAGCACATACCACAGAACTTGTTAGGACAAGAACAACAGAAAACATGATCCTCTGGCGTCTTATGACAACAGGCATGGCAAGATTTCCCATTAATTGATTCATATGCATGGCAAGATAGTCCTGGATTACAATTTTTCTCAGGGGCCAGTTTGAAACTTTGGGAGGATGAGTTGCTGCTCAAAGGAGGGTACTCATTCTGTTCTTTGGCAGGATATTGCTGATTGGATTTAAGCCTCTTATTGTCACCCAGGTCATTACATCCAGATGAAACATCATCACCAGAGGTAGCAGAGGGCAATTTAATGCTTCTTCCAACACTCTTTCTCAAATATGAAACCCCAGAAATTGTCACCAACTGCTCGGAACTTGATTGAGTCAATGGTGAAATCTGAGAAACAGGCCCAGATTCTTCAGGTCTCAATATAATATGATCTGCACTTCTACACCAACCACGCCCTATTTTGCGTCGGGCAATTTCAAAAGAGGATTCCCCAGTGTTCATGAATATAAGATAATCGTGCACATTGGTAAATCCAGCATTCCTAGCTTGATGCACTACAACTCCTGTTGTGATAAGACCTTGTGCCTTGCGACAAGGTCCACAGTTGCAGCTGTTCAGAAAATAAAATTGAGGAAGTCAAACAAAATTGATTAAATTGTTTATTTAAAAGATAGACTTCAAACTGAATTAATAATTTGCAACGAACAAACTCAGGAATACAACGAATGCTAAATGAACCATAAATTTATAATGCCCACTATCTGTATAACCATCCTTAACCATATTAGAAGTAGAAATAGAGAGAATTCGACTTAGCCTTAATCTTCAAACTCACTCACCTTTCACATCAATCATGAAGTGTAAATTACCTTCCTATGCAAGATTATGGCTGAAGAAAACCACATTTGTCTTATCCACCAAACTTCAATATGAATTAGCTAACTCATCTAAGATCAAGAATAAATTGCCTTCCATGTGATATAAAATCCAGTAGTCTCCCTTCTTTGATTTAAGATCCATTCAACCAAGTTCTAAATGAAAACATAAGAGCAATTTTCAATCTAAGGACAAAAGCACAAGTAATACATGATTTACTTCTCCCACTCTTTTCAAATTTCTTACTATCTAATGTCATCTTCATTCTGCTAATTCTGGATGTACAGCCATAAGGAGTTAACAGTGTTGCAAACATCATGATATTATTACAGACACTATAATATATATTGATGTGTGCAAGACAGTGATAAGATCACCTTAAAAATCGTGCTTTTTTCCACTAACGAAAATATCACAATAAATTTTAAAAAAACAAGGATTTTTCAGAAAATATCACCAACACCACATATTGTCCCATTTTATAACCAAAAATTCTATTTTTTTAGCTCATTTTCAAACCAAGCGAAGCAATTTGAGAACAAAGGAGGTTACCACCATTTTTCTTTGGCTTAAAGAACAGAAATAGAATGTTTTCATTTACCATCAACAAGTTTATTGTCTAGTGGGAACTGATTCTGATCAGCTGTTTCTGTGTTTGCAGGTACATGTAACAATTTCAGCATAGCCTTTTTCTTGTTTCTTTAGAGTTTTGCTAGAGTTTTGCTAGGATTTTTCCTCTTCTTTTTGCTAGGGTTTGCAATGTTCAAACTTGATCTCCATTTTTTCCCATGTTTAATCATTGTTAACTAAAAATGCCAAAAACTATGGACACTGTGTAGGAATATGGTGAGCCTGCTGAAGGGAATAATCGATAAAAGTGCAAGGTGTGCACGAAGGAAATAACGATGGGGATCAGCAGATTGAAATACCATCTTCTACAAATTTTGAGGCATGGAGTGGGAATTTGTCTAGCTGCAGCACCGGAAATCATTCACTTTTCCAATAAATCACTTCAAGATATGGGCAAAAAGAGAGATGGGGCGGAAGCTATGAGAATCTTGCAGCGGGAGTTGCAAGATCCAGGGCAGTAAGAAGTTTTCCTCTATCTCACCTTTCACAATGCCCTCAATGACCTCATATTTTTTTTGTTCTGAAAACCAAAGCTGGCACACAACCTTCTATTAGGTCAGTGATTAAAATAAACAAGAAGCAAGCAGCAGACTGTTGGAAAAACAATAAAGGCAGCATCTTTAATTTTAAATTTTCCATACATGCCATTTACTTGTGATATTTAGTTATTCTTTGATTATTATGCTTATGTTCTCACCATCAAATAAATGCCACAACAATAAAAGATCACATGAACACACAATATAAGCTCCAAGCCAGGGAAAAACCCCTCCAAGAGTTAAACCCAAAGGAACTTTCTCTTCTTATAGAATGAATTCAAAGCAGACTTCCAAGACCCAAAAACAAGACCCTCAGCTTTCTCCAACACACAAGATGACCAGCCAGATAACCTTAGAGATCTTCATGAGCAGCAATATAGGAAATTCACCACAGAAAGGGTCTCTTGGTCATCTCGGACCTGAGGTAACCCTAGGTCCCTTATATGACATATTTCCACCTTTGCATGCCCTTGATTCTCTTCTTACAGACCTTCACACTACCTCCAAACCGCAGACCAATAGGCAAAGAAATGCTAGCTTCTTGTCTTGCAAAGGAGGTCAAATTTATGCCTTTATATATCCTTTTCATGTGGCTTTTCAATATTACCGATGGCCAACTTTAACTGGCAACCAACTTGATCTTTCAAAGTATCTAGATACTTCTTAAACAATGACCTTTGACTCATGACAAACCCTATAAGCATACAATGGATGCTTTGACCTATTGACCACTGACCCAAGCATGAAATCCATGCTTTATAAATAATTTTTCTTTTACAATTTTATTTCTTCTTTTGATCAATACATTGAGATTACATCATTACATGAGTCAAACTCACTCACCTTTCACATCAATCATGAAGTGTAAATTACCTTCCTATGCAAGATTATGGCTGAAGAAAACCACATTTATCTTATCCACCAAACTTCAATATGAATTAGCTAACTCATCTAAGATCAAGAATAAATTGCCTTCCATGTGATATAAAATCCAGTAGTCTCCCTTCTTTGGTTTAAGATCCATTCAACCAAGTTCTAAATGAAAACATAAGAGCAATTTTCAATCTAAGGACAGAAGCACAAGTAATACATGATTTACTTCTCCCATTCTTTTGACATTTCTTACTATCTAATGTCATCTTCATTCTGCTAATTCTGGACGTACAGCCATAAGGAATTAACAGTGTTGCAAACATCATGGTATTATTACAGACACTATAATATATATTGATGTGTGCAAGACAGTGATAAGATCACCTTAAAAATTGTGCTTTTTTCCACTAACGAAAATATCACAATAAATTTTAAAAAAACAAGATTTTTCAGAAAATATCACCAACACCACATACTGTCCCATTTTCTAACCAAAAATTCTATTTTTTAAGCTCATTTTCAAAACCAAGCGAAGCAATTTGAGAACAAAGGAGGTCACCACCATTTTTCTTTGGCTTAAACAACAGAAATAGAATGTTTTCATTTACCATCAACAAGTTTATTGTCTAGTGGGAACTGATTCTGATCAGCTGTTTCTGTATTTGCAGGTACATGTAACAATTTCAGCGTAGCCTTTTTCTTGTTTCTTTAGAGTTTTGCTAGGGTTTGCAATGTCCATTGATTTTTCCTCTTCGTTTTGCTAGGGTTTGCAATGTTCAAACTTGATCTCCATTTTTTCCCATGTTTAATCATTGTTAACTGAAAATGCCAAAAGCTATGGACCCTGTGTAGGGATATGGTGAGCCTGCTGAAGGGAATAATCGATAAAAGTGCAAGGTGTGCACGAAGGAAATAACGATGGGGATCAGCCGATTGAAATACCATCTTCTACAAATTTTGAGGCATGGAGTGGGAATTTGTCTAGCTGTAGCCCCGGAAATCATTCACTTTTCCAATAAATCACTTCAAGATATGGGTAAAAAGAGAGATGGAGCGGAAGCTATGAGAATCTTGCAGCAGGAGTTGCAAGATCCAGGGCAGTAAGAAGTTTTCCTCTATCTCACCTTTCACAATGCCCTCAATGACCTCATATTTTATTTTTTTCTGAAAACCAAAGCTGCCACACAACCTTCTATTAGGTCAGTGATTAAAATAAACAAGAAGCAAGCAGCAGACTCTTGGAAAAACAATAAAGGCAGCATCTTTAATTTTAAATTTTCCATACATGACATTTACTTGTGATATTTAGTTATTCTTTGATTATTATGCTTATGTTCTCACCATCAAATAAATGCCACAACAATAAAAGATCACATGAACACACAATATAAGCTCCAATCCAGGGAAAAACCCCTCCAAGGGTTAAACCCAAAGGAACTTTCTCTTCTTATAGAATGAATTCAAAGCAGACTTCCAAGACCCAAAAACAAGACCCTCAGCTTTCTCCAACACACAAGATGACCAGCCAGATAACCTTAGAGATCTTCATGAGCAGCAATATAGGAAATTCACCACAGAAAGGGTCTCTTGGTCATCTCGGACCTGAGGTAACCCTAGGTCCCTTATATGACATATTTCCACCTTTGCATGCCCTTGATTCTCTTCTTACAGACCTTCACACTAACTCCAAACCGCAGACCAATAGGCAAAGAAATACTAGCTTCTTGTCTTGCAAAGAAGGTCAAATTTATGCCTTTATAAAGTGTGGAAAAAGTCGGGAATAAATCCCGATTAAATCCCGATTTTTTGATTTTTTGGCTGGCCGATTAAATCCCGATTTTTTGATTTTTTTGGCTGGCCGTTTAATTTTGCCGACTTTTTGCCGACTTTTTCGAAAAACTCCGGACTTTAACGACTTTTTCAACTTTTGGACCCTTGCTGATTTAATCCCGACTTCGACTTTTTCCACATTGCTTTATATAGCCTTTTCATGTGGCTTTTCAATATTACCGATGGCCAACTTTAACTGGCAACCAACTTGATCTTTCAAAGTATCTAGATACTTCTTAAACAATGACCTTTGACTCATGACAAACCCTAAAAGCATACAATGGATGCTTTGACCTATTGACCACTAACCCAAGCATGAAATCCATGCTTTATGAATAATTTTTCTTTTACAATTTTCTTTCTTCTTTTGATCAATACATTTAGATTACATCATTACATGAGTCAAATGATAATTATGAAGACCGAAACTAGTTACATTCTCCAACGCAGACAAGTTGGTGGGTAGATGTTTTACATGAAATGGCATTCCTTCAATATTGATGTTGTTGCTCTTGTTGGCCCTACCTATGACAACTTGAGATGGCCCATCCTTCAAAATGAAAAGTTTGATTGCACCAATAGATTGAAGGAACTTAAGGAATCGTGGGAATTCACTAGACTTACTGTGATATCAAATGGTTGAATGGATCAAAAGGATAGGACCCTTCTTAATTTCTTGGTCAACTGTCCTAAAAGAAATGTATATTATATCTACTGATGAATCCACACATGTTAAAGATGTACCATTATTATGTGAGTTGTTGGATTGGTTCATCCAAGAGATAGGTCTGCAAAATGTTGTCCAAGGTATCTTGACCTTGTTTTTGATTCCTTGTGCTACATGTTGCATTGATTTGATTTTAGAGGATATGGCCAAATTTGCTTATATTAAGGATATTGTTGAATTGGCTACAAGCGTCATAAAATTTATAAATAATCATGCATTTGTGCTTAACTTGATGAGACAATTCACAAATAACAGACAATTGATGCATTTTGCAATCACATGTTTTCCCACTAGCTTCATATCTCTTCAATCTATCTTGACTTATATGTGGGGGGTGAAGAAAATGTTCCTTTTAGATGAGTGTCACGCTTTATTATTTAGAACTAAACATCCACAGAAGGACATCTACAAAGAGAGCCATTTGGTAGAGGTTCTTCACTTGGTTGATGGAGACAAGCAACAATGGACAATTTGTATGAGTCAATGGTTATAGAGCCAAAGGATACATTTGTGCCTATTATAAGGACAGGTCACAGGAGGGTTGAGGGATATGAGAAATCATTATTGACATTGTCACCCCTCAATTTCACTTTAGTCACACCTCATTTTCTTCGGCACATATGTGGCCAAATCTTGTGCCTATCTTGATGAATCAAACCTCAAAGTAGCATAATCAAATCTGTCAGGACTCAATACTATGACTTGTATTGTTGTATCGTGATCAATCAAGAGTGTGACTATTGAATATCATGTATTTTACTAGACCATGGTTAAATGATCCATGTAAAGTGTTTTTATCTAGGTGGTTTCTCTAGACCCTTTGTCGTTTGTCATGGCCCATCCTATTAGTCCCCACTTCAAGATAGTCCCTACTGTTATGGCTCCGCTAACTATCTCTTTTAGGTAATTTATGGCCAAGATAGGTATGCAAGGATCTTGGAGTGGATCTACTAGGATACATGACTTAGGGACCCAAGGGTTTTTTCTTCACTTTACACTTAAGTAAAAGTATTGTTCATATATTGTAAAGGTCGTTACACCTGTTACCTTCTAAGTTGTACCTAGCAGAATATGAAGACCCCATGGCCTATGTACAAAGGCACCTATCAAATTTTTGAAGATCAGAAATCCAACAGGTCATTTTGCCCCTTTTCTCTCTCTACTTTCTCTCTCTTCTGCTATGCAAATTTCGTACCCCATGAGGGAATTATACTAAATGAATGCTAGCATGATGAACTTATGTAAGAAACTTAGACAACTTGGGGCCTACTTACTAAGGGACTCCACTTTAAAGTGTTTTTTTCACTTAGCTAGTTATTTTCGCCTTTTAGTGATAAATAACTAGTTGAGTTTTTTCACTCATAACCTCCAAGTTTGGAAGTCTGTCTTAATAACTAGGCCTTGAGTATGTTTCTGAGTCTAGGGTAAATGTATATTATCATGCTAGGCCATATCCAAGGTCTTATGGAATTTGACTAGGTAATTTTAGGATTTTTTTTTTACAATTAGAAATTTCCCGCAGAACAGAGATTTTTAATTAATTTTATATGTAATAATGTAAAAATTGTTGCTAGGAAATGTTGATGGCATGAGAGTACTCAAAATTCATAGTTAGAGTACCAATATTATCCTAATACCCACTTTGGGGTCCAAATAATAATTAATTCCTCAGGGAAACCCACTTTTACTCGTAAAAGTGGGAAAAAGACAAGAAAAATGAAAAAATTAATAACTAACAGCCCAAAAGTATGTCTTGAGACAATTAAATGTGATCAGCAGTAAAAGGTGTGACTTGGCAATCAAAGTAAGAGTTGAAGGCTGATTTGGAGGCCACATAAGCAGGCTGAGTTCTCTCCCTAATTTGAGGGCTGAATTCACCCATGTGTGAGGCCGAGTTCCACCAAAGGAGGAGTCGAGATCACAAGAGATATGGCATCCAAGTTCACAGTTAGTTCATGGAGTTATCTAGCAGGTTTGAGGAGTCAGCTCCACCTCCCCACACACAGATCATTCATGGGATCCACTCAGCCAGCAAAAGGATCTACGCAGGCCAGCTAAGGAGGATATGCACAACACTTTGGTGAACAACTGTTGTGACTTGAAAATGGATGAGTTTGATTGGGGATTGACCTTGAGTTAGGGGCAATGTGTCTCCCCTTATCTTCCCCCTCTTCTACACTTGGCAGTAGACCTTTCCTACATTGATCCTTACATAGAGATATGCTGCCAGCAAGAGGAACACTCTCTGCTACCTACAACAGTTCATCGCCACTTGTGGAATTCAGTCTACTATTGAAATTTACCACTTTGGCCACTTGCTGCTCATCTTTTTTTCTTGGGATTTGCTCCCACATTTGTATAAATAAACCCCCAGCACTGGTTGAGAATGGTTGGAAGAAGTGACCTTGGGGATACTCTACCATTTTGTACTGTCATATTTTCTTCATAAATAAAAAGACTTGCAAGTCACAGCATGGTGTTCTTGGCTTGATTATTATGGAGGTAACCCTGTGCTTGTGCATGTTTTAATTGCTCTAAATCTCATACGCATAGATCTTTAAAGGGATAGTGTTGTCCAAGGAGAGAGAGAGGATAGTGTAATGAATAAAATATATATAAATAATGTAAAATAATATAAATGATAATAAGCATATAAATAATTATTAGTTAAGTAGTAATTAAGTTGAAGATGCATGTCTAATTGAGACATGACTCTTCATGAAGAGACACTTGCCTGATATATAAGCAAGCCTCTCGTTCTCATTTGTAAATCATCCATTCATTCTTATTCATATATTTTAATATAATATTTATATCCCCAGTGGATAACTTCATATTCCAAGTCTTTTAGAATAATTAATTTATAGAAGGAACTTTGTTCGCTTCATTTGGTATCAGAGCAGTTCGGTCCTCTAGGTTGCTTAACAAGTGCACAGAGCTCGTTCTCCAATCTAGATCCTTGGCTATCGAAATTCGTCAACCGTGTCGCCATACAATTAAAGCATTTTGCTCAAAATTTGGGAGTTTCTCCTTTTCTCCGTTTTTCTAGGCCTTTGGCCATTAAAATTAAAAGAAAATTCGCTAGTTGACCTGTGGCCATTAAAAATATATATATATATATTATATATATATATATATATATATATATAAGTAAATAAATTGAAAAAAGATGAAGAAGAAAAAGAAAAAAATAAAATAAAAGAACATAAAAAAATGAAATTAATATTAAAAAAAAAGATTTAAAATCACCTGGTAGAAGCCCATGGTTTTAGAAACAACCCATGGTAATTGCCCATGGTATTTTAAAAGTAAAAGAAAAAACAAAAGGGATACAAATCGCATACCAAGTGATATTTAAAACTTTTTACGTGGAGAAGCCCGTGGTTTTAGAAACAACCCATCGTAATTGCCCATGGTATTTTAAAAGTAAAAGAAAAAACGAAAGGGATACAAAATCTCTTTACGTGAAAGGTAAGTTTTAATTTTTACTTTAAAAGTTTGGTGAACATCGTGACCTTGTCATATGAAAAGACGTGACCTTTATACTTATTAAGTGTGGTGACATCATAAAAGTTTATATTAATTGTGACTTTTATATTAAGTGTGGTAACATCATAAAAATTTATAATATTAAAAAATATATATATATATATATATATTATATATACAAAGTCCAAATTCAAAAGCCGCAAAGTGCCACATTCAAGTCAAAAGAGGTGAGATATATAGTATATATATTAATTTAATATAAATTTTATATATACTTAAAAGGATTATTAAATCAAAAAAAAAGTGGGGTGGTGAGGGCGGGAGAAGATAAAAAAAGTTAAAAAAATGGAATTTCTAAGTAATGAACAAAAACAATTCCAAAGACAATATGCTGAATTTGTGGATATGCATCACAAAGAAATAATGGAAAAGGACAAAGAAAATACCTGTCTCAAGGACAATGTCGAAAGATTACTTGCGCAAGTGAAGAAGACTAAGGTCACAAAGAAAGAACTCAAAAAGCACTTATCAAAACAAGAAGAGGAAACTTTGCGTTTAAATAACCTTAATATAAATTTATTAGAACAAATCAAAAATCTAAAAGATGAAAATCTTAAAATTCAAAACACTGAAAATAGGGTTGATAAATCAGAAATCAAAGAACTTTTTACGACTGAAAAACCATAATCAAAGTCTACTCACTCAAATTAAGAAGCTTAAGGATGATAAGAAAGCATTAAAAGATAAGTTGGAACAATTCACTCAAGAAGAAGCATCGGAATCTCCAGTCGTAGCAGTCCAAGTTGAAAATAAGGGAACAAATACCAATCGAGTGAATATGACAACTCAAGAAGACAAGTCAGTTGAAGAAACGACACACTTAGATGTTGCAGTTCAGACAATGGACATCCCAAGTGAATGTTCCATAACCAATTCAACAACATCTTCGCCAAAAGAAAATCTAAAAACTCCATAGCGACATCTGAATCACGAGAGTAGACCAATCAACCATGCTATATAGCGGTACCATTCAGACCAGAAACAACAAATTGATGTTCCAAATAATAATGATGTAACCTCAATCCAGTCTTATGCTAACAAGTCGTTACAAAATTCCAGTGATCAGAATACTATACAAAAGATTAATCTGGGATGGTCTGATCCCTTCTCAGCACGACAATTTTGTTTGTCACTAAGAAGATCATATCAACTTGTATCGACAAAGATGACTATTCCGAGATAGAAAGACTTTCGAAGCTGAAAAAGAGATCAAGCCTTTTTCATCGACAAGCTTTGAGGACAAAGCTCTTTGAGGAAGGAGGCAATGTAACGAATAAAATATATATAAATAATGTAAAATAATATAAATGATAATAAGCATAAATAATTATTACTACTTAACTAATAATTATTTATGCTTATTATCATTTATATTATTTTACATATTTATATATATTTTATTCGTTACATTGCCTCCTTCCTCAAAGAGCTTTGTCCTCAAAGCTTGTAGATGAAAAAGGCTTTAAATTAGAAGAAACATGTGTTCTTCAGCCTCTTAGAACCATCTGAGACTAGAAAACTTGTATAATGTTACAACAATATCCAAAAACTAACAGTCCTTAGCGAGGAAGGTGTTCCCTACTACACCCATCTATTCTTTTAAATAAATGAGCTTAGCTCTCCCTAGAGCTTTCATGAGTATATCTACAATCTGTTGCTCTGTGCGAGCATGTTGTAGTTGGATTGCTCCATGTTGTTGATGTTTGACTTATATTGTACCTCCTTTCTTCACATCTGTTAGCATTAGGTTTGCACCTTTCCCTAAAGGTCCAAAGGCTATTTTTATTAGTTCACTATGTAAAGTCATGGTTATGTAAAGGGCTTGTAAAATTTCTTGTGTAAATTTCTATATAAGCCTAGGAACATGTCTAATCAAGTCTTTTCACCTAACCCTAAGCTTATCCTAAATTTTTCACAGCACAATTAACCTATTGCAAGCCTACAGCTAGTGCTACGAAATATTTTCGTAGCGCTCATCGAAAATTTTAAAAGTTGGGTTTTCGAGCTGCCAACCCCATCATTTCAAGTGCTTAAGCATTTTTTTGACAAAACCCTACCATTTTCATCCATGATGTGACAGCTAGTTGCATTGTAAATACCAAGAAAGAAGTTTAAACTCAAACCCTAAATTGCCCAGTGTACCCTAAAACAGTGATTTCCAGCAAACACAAAAATCTATTTACAGTGCACAGGAAAGCTTTAGAATTGTTTGCAGCATCCAACTAGGAGAATTCAAGACTGTAGAAGGATTTGCAGTGTTAGAGTCTTTGCAAGATGGGTCGATCAGGTCATGTGAAGCGGTTTGAGCCTAATGGGATGTATTTTGAAGTGTATCCAAAGATGTTGGCTCTATTCCAAAATGCAAGATGGGAACCAGTGGTCCAGTGTTTCAATGGGCACAACCTGAGTTGGTGCCATGATTTCATCTATTCTTTTAATGGAAGCACAACAAGAATTAGAACCCTGCAGTTTCCAGTCACTAAAGAATCCATTGTAGACGCCACAGGTTTGCCAACTAAGGGTGAGGGATGGTTTAAGAAACAAAGATTGCAGAATGTGGACTTGAATTTTTTCTTTAAGGAGGAATGTCAGAACCAAGGCTAGAATGCAGAAGTCCTCCAAAATATGTTGAAGCCCAAACGGCCTAACGCCCACAGGACTGTGCAACTTTTTTACACTGTGAAGGTAGCTATTTTAAAGCCTATTTGTACCACAAGAGATTTTAATGTCATTTAGCAGGTTTTAGTAAGAAGAATTTGCCATATTTTCTTCACCAAAGTTTGCTAATGATGTCCACCAAAGCAAGGACCAGACCTGAGTTGCAACATCATGGCATTTGTCATCACGACCTGATTAAAATATTATATACTCATGAGCTAAACAAGCAGGTAGAGCAATTGAGACAGAGAAACATAAGACAGCCTGCACCTAGAAGACCAAGGAGAGCCAAAATAAAGTTTATGTACAAACCCTAGCTTAGGAAACAAAGGGAGAGTCGAGCCACCCTGTTGAAGAACATGTTGAAAACCCTATAAAGGAAACAGAGGTTAGGGTCTATGAAAGAAGGACAAGAAGACAACAGAAACTAATGTTAGAAGAAGAGGAGGTAAAACAAGGAACTACACAAAATGAAAAAGGCAAATAGAAAATGGAAACAGGGGAGGAAGAAGTTGGAACAAAGTCTAGGGTTTACTCCTAGAAAACCTCACACTCGCCATACAAACAAACTAAGATTAGGTTTAAAAGCAAAAATGAACCCTAAGTTGAAGGAGAAAGTGATTCTCAGTGAAGATGAAGCAATCTTTAAAAAGCAGAATGAAGGCGAAAAAACAGAGGAAAACGGAGCATGCTGACAGAAAAAGGAAGGAAACCCTAACGGCTAGAAAAATCATACAGAAAGATACCAGAAGGATGACAAGAAGCCAAGATAAGTTAGACCTCCTTGCTTAGGTTGCAGAAGCTATGGAGAAATGATCAGTTTACTTCATGGCGCAAAGAAATGTACAAAACACTAATTTTGTTGAACAAACCCTATTTAGACCTCAACATTTTGACCTAATCCATTTTAATCGCTTTTTACAGTAAAGTTATTTTCGATATGTCATGGTAATATGTCAAAGGGTTTTTGTGGCTGAGGGAATGCAAAGAATATGAGTCAACATAAGGAAAAAGGGCCTTAAAGGGAGCAAGCAGTTACAAGGGCAGTTGCACAGTTTCAGCATAGTTTACAATTTCATGCACCAATTTTGCTACCAAGAGGGAAGACGAGTTGTAGTTTGTAGTTCTAGATATCAAGCCTACAAAGGAGTGAATAGTTCCAGATCCTACAATGCAGCTATGACTCGTCCTTGTTCAAGAAGAATAACAAGAGATACGCACAGCAGTTCCATAATATACCTTTACCAATGTTATGTGCAAGATAGAGATCCGAATAGCTAAGATGATAGGATTCTGAAGATTTTTTGTTAAATAAACTTTCAGATATTGTAAATATTATGCAGTTATTGCTACCAGACTTTGTGGATCTTATCTTTATTGTATTTTTCCTATATATTACATAAGAAATGAGGGAAAAGAGTTGGTATTTTAATGAAAAGATAGCTATTGTCTGTGGGTTGAAAGCTTTATCTACGATTTGCCAAGTTAAGTGGATTTTATTAGTGACACAAAGATTCATGTCATGGTATCTCTTAGTCTGTCTTTTCTACATGTTTCAGTGTTTCCTTCTTTGTAATATCATTTGAATGCTCTATCTCATAGATTCAAATATTTGCACTCCTATCTTCTAAAGCTATTTTATGATTCATTTCATATGCCCTAGTGTAGTGGATTGTTTTTTCTATTTTCCTCTTTCAGCAACAACAATGATTTAAATGTAGTGGATGTGCCATCTACCTTGCTTTTGGTAATCTTGATCAAACGGCCAATACCTTGGTAAGTTGCCATAAACCCTAGCTTGTTAACTCCATTGCCCAATGGACTATCTCCCTCATGCCCAACCAAACCCTACATCAACACAACTCATCTAAAGATCTAGCCACTGTGTGAATGTATAGTCAATTGCTAAATTTAATGATTAGGCTGTCAGAGAGAGCCTTCTCTAGATTGAAGGGACTAGCCTTCAATCTGTAAGTTGGTTTGAATGGTTACCTTAGGAATTTCTCTCCCATAGCCAAGAGGACATTTCTGAGTGATAACAACATCTAAATTGATCTGACTCCCTGTCACTAAAAATAATTGTGAAGAATGCAATCTGGCAAACACTGTCCATCATACCACTGGGCATACTCTGATTCACTTGCCACGCATTGTAGTTGAACCATCCTGCACTACACATATTACTGTTGCCCCTGTGCTACAATTACATTGCTTCTATCATTGCACTGCCATGACAGCTACTATAATAGTGAGTCTCGATCTCCCTATGAACAAGAACTGGTAAATCTCTACTTAATGGAAACTCCTAAATGGAGTCTCACTCTGGCTGGAACTGCACCTGCAACCTGCAACAAGGCAATTCGCACTGCCTCCTCCAAACACATGAATTTCCTGCAACTACAACTGAAAACTCGATCTATATTGATCTATTACGTCACTGCAACTAACTCTGCAACTGTCCCTTGAGTCCTCTAACTGCAACTAGCACTACAATGTCTATTGAGTCCCTGGTTATACCCAACTAGTTATGTTATTATCGCTCATGTATCTTACTGCAACTAGCTCTACATCTGCCCCTCAAGATCTAACTAAGCTTTGTTGGCATCTCGACCCCCCTACTACTTTGTATTGTGGGCTCCCGTAGCAAAGGAATCGATCCATATGAGGTATACACAGCAACTAGATCTAATCTATTGATTAATCCCTCCATGCATAGATCTAGACCTCCTATTGATCCTCCCTCGCGTTGAAGGAAGTGTAACTAGGTTCAGTCTTCATAAATATAAGTTTGAATTTTGTATTTATTCAAGAAAAGAGAAATTATTTTTATGATATTTGTCAATGAGTTTCTTGCTCATTGAATTAGGTCAAGCACATGTTTAAGTGCTTCTAGGAAGTCAAAGAGTCAATGTATTTATGTAATACCCTTTGAGGGCATGTTACACAATGTATAAAATAGTATAAAGGTCAAAGGAATACCTCCAAGCAAAGTCCAAGTCCTCTCCATGCAGCAATGTCATCCAAATGAAGCAAAACGAAGAAAATAGTGAAGATATGTTCAAGGTGGAAGTCGAGAAAGTGAAGGGAAAAGGCAAGTCTAAGGGTCTCCAAGACAAGCGAAGAAAGGAGGAAGAAGACCGAAGTGTAGGGGATTGTTTCTAGGGCTAGAAATAGTCACACGTGCGAAGAGAAGGCGGAAAGATTGCAGATATAACAGTAGTAGCATTTCAGTGCAAGATTCGTTGGTGTTTGGGCTAGATATTAGACCTACAAGGCCTCGTAAGTCAAGCGAAGAAGTCTCTCTCTAGCGAAAGTGAAAGGACCCTAATTTACTAAGGGTACCCTCCACACGTGGGAAAACTAGGGTAGCAGAACAACAATACAGTCATACACTCATATCTCAAGAAGGATCTTGTTTGATCAACAAAAGAAGAAGTCTACTTGAGCAAAGGATAGAAGAGAAACATCTCATCTAGAAGGCCCAGTCAAGGAAAGTCTACCTCTAGACAAGAAACAAAGAAGGAGGACAAAGTGTTGGGGAGCAAAGTGTCGGAAGGAGGAAGTCGATGTGTCAGGGAACCAAGTGCAAAAAAGAGGAAGGACTTGACTTGTGCTTGGAGGACATCCTAGTCAAGGGTCTAGGGTTTGGCAGTGATCAATAAGAAGCTTCAATAAGAGAAACTTACCAAAGGGTTTTCCTTTCTAAGAGAGAAAGGTTGTGGCCCTGGCAGAGAGCCAACATCTATGTTCTTGTCTTTATGTTTTTGTTAGCAGTTTGATGAAACACACACACTAATAATAAGAAGAAGATCAAGCTAAGATAATGGTACAAGTGCTTCACAAATTGTTATCAAGCCAAACAAGAATCACACTACACCTAATTGCCCTAGATCCTTCAACACTTCGGATCCTACCCGACCCAGCACACTGGAGACTCATACTCCTAGATCTAGTGCCGCTATATCTCCTTTCGAGTCTTGTCCTTGGTTGGGACCCTTCTTCGCTTTCCAACTCGCACTAGATAACTTGCACTTCCTCCGACACTTGTCTCCGACAATTGGAAGTCGATTTGTTGCCCAAATTTGCGTTCTAGCTAACTCGCACAACCTCTAATGGCAATCTTGTTTGACCATCTCTAGAAAGTTGCAAAAACTTGTGATACTCAAATAAATTGGAGGGTAGTGCTGGAAATATCCTTGTCTTTCCTACTCAGTCTTCCTTTTGTTGCTCTCAACTCCCTCTGGAATGTACAGATATGTTCTCACTTGCCTCCGAAAATCCTTCTCCAGTGCTCACACTGCCTATTGCTACTCCACTGAGCAACTCGCTCTTCCTTCCAGAAGTCCTCCAAATTCTAGCACACGTACTACTGCTCCTGAAGCACGCATTGGTTGTTGCCAAGACTGTTACAGCCTTCTGCTACTGGAAATTACAAATATCCTCCTGGAAACTGGAAACCCTTTAAGAGATATACTAGAAATCTCCTTTGTGTGTTTTTCTCTTCCTACCCTGTGCAAATCTGCAACTGTTACCCTTGCTACAAATCTTCTGCACCCATATCTACTTCGCGAATCCACTGATCTACTCACAGAAACTGCTTTTTGGCAACCACACTACCTGCAAACTCTGCTTTCGAGGCTATTTGAACTTTTCCTCCAAACTAGATCTGGAAATCAAATTTCCTACATCTGCAATTTGCACCCTTGGCTTGGCCTACGTAGATCTGGAAACTGGTGCTTCAAATCTCCCTCAAAATCTACACAAATTGCTTCCTTTGCTTTTGAGCCTCTGATTTGATCAAATAATGCTATGATACAATGTGAAATTTCCTTAAATGCACCAACTAGATATTTCACTGATGCATTTTTCACAAATAAAGTACGTTGCAGAAATAAAATCACTAACTGAGAAACAGAAACACACCCACAAAAATCAACACAAATATTTTGGAATGAAAAGTCTCCAAAAACACCCCGAAGGTAAAACTGGTGTAGCAGATGAGGCTTTATATATTATTATGTAGCAAAATGGAGAATTGCAACTGTTGGCCCTTTTGGCTCAGCTACAATAATTTTATCTCACTGGAAAAATACTAGAAGAACCCTTCTCCTTTTCCGCAGATCAAGCTGGCCTCTCCTTGCCCACTCGCTCTATCCTTAGCACTAGCACCACTGGGCAAAACTATGCACTACAGCCACTCAGACTTTCACACAACCCCGGAAACACCACTTGCTAAGTCATCTTTACTTGTCTATGCCTCTAGAATAGATTTGCTAGGTCTCTCGGAACTTGATTCGGGCACTAACTACTAAATCGATCCCTCTCCCGGCAACTCACACTAGCAAAGTGGACAACTCGCACTACAGAATTCGACCTCCCTACTGGATAATTCGGCCTCCCTTCCCTAACACTATAAACTGGAAAACCACTTGAGAATTCTCCCTGTTGCATAGCTCGAATTCTTCCCTTATAAAAATTCCTTGTAGATTCAAATTGCTTATGTAATTTGCTAAAACAAAAGACTTGAATCTACTCTACTCATTAGCGGAAACAATTAATCGATCGAGAAATTACAACATAAACATGAGACAAGATTCAATCACATATGCTCAGAGATTTATCTAAGGGGAAAGTTTGCTGATCAAAATCCCCTCCTATTAGTATATTGCATTAGATCAAAAAAATAGAGAAGAAAATACAGTGCTTGTTCAACCTAAACAATCTCTGCACAAATACAATCTAGCTCACTGCTTGACAAGCCAACTCTGGCCAATACTTTGCCAATTTTGCTGCCTACCAAGCTCTTATTTCCTTGCATTGTTTCCTTGGGAATTAACCCCCTGTTAATTAGAGAAATTCCCAATTAGAATTGTGTAATCCCTGTAGGCCCTTCTCTGACTACATGCACCACATGTACAACTCAGAAAATTATACAACTGATAGTACACTACCCTTGAACTTCAATCTCAACGAAGTAACTCAAATTTCATGCATGCATAAGTTAATTATGGTTGATTTATCAGTTAACTGGTTGAACACTGAAGTTGCACCCCACTGCTAGACCTCCTACTAGTTCCTTCAACAGTTGGAACTAGTTTAACTGACTTTAACTCAGTTTCATTGAATTAAATTATTACAACTCAAATTAAACTCAACCTAGGCTCTTAAAATTTAGGAACCTGTACAACTCGGAAAATTATACAACTGACAGTACACTACCCTTGAACTTCAATCTCAACTTAGTAACTCGAATTTCATGCATGCATGAGTTAATTATGGTTGATTTATCAGTTAACTAGTTGAACACTAAAGTTGCACCCCACTGATAGACCTCGTACTAGTTCCGTCAATAGTTGGAACTAGTTTAACTAATTTTAACTCAATTTCACTTAATTAAATTATTACAACTTAAATTAAACTCAACCTAGGCTCATAAAATTTAGGAACCACTCTACATGACTCAAGTTAGGCCCTCACCTCGAATTAGCTGAGCCAACTAAGTGAAATTAACTTAGTTAACTCATTCTTGTTGTCTATTAATGTGGAATTACAATTTTCTCCTAATTTAGTTCAAGGGAAAATTAAATCAAGATTTTCTTGTTGCCATTTTCAACACTCCCTCTCAACAAGAAAGGGATTCACATCTACCCTGATCCAGCACCTTTGGAATGTATTGCATGCAATACATCTCACTGTTGTTGTTGCTATTGCAACATCTGCAACTGAAGAGCATTAAAAAAAAAAAAAAAAAAAAAAATTGAATCAATCTGCAACTGTCTACTGGGAAACTTGTGTTGTTGTTGACTCTTCTACTGAGCCTCCTGATCTATTGTCAACACTGCTCTGCACTCCTCAATATCTCACTGACATTGATCCTCCTGCTACTGAACACTATGGGCCCCCCCATAGCAAGGTAATGATCCATAAGACAAAAAACACGTCACTAAACACTACCCAAATTTCTGCAATTCTTGGTACTATTGCTTCACATTGCCCCACCTCAAACCTGGAGGTATGGCTGCGTGTGCTCCCTCTTCCCACTTAGCTCGAAATTTCCCCCTACTAGAGGTCTCTACTTGAGTTGATGTTTCAACTCTGTCTCCTCTCTGCTTCTCCAATTGTGGCTGCTCCACAATTTGCTGAGGCGGCTTCTGAGGTTCCATTTTGAGAGGTAAATTATGTTCCCTCTTAACCACCAAGTCTCTAACCTTTGCCTTGCTCCTCAAGGCTTTGCATACATCTTCGACCTCTAGTGCATATAGTTTATTGACTTGCACACCGATTTGCTTCACCTATCCCGTGGCAATGTGTTTAAGGTAAACCTTTCCTTTGCTAAATATCACAGCATATAGCCACGGTCTTCCAATACCACGACGAAAACAAGATTCTTTAGACCCGAAACAAACATCAGATCCCTGAGTCGTAGAGGGGAGCCAGACTCCCTCTAAAAAGTAATTGTATCGATACTAGTCGTGTTATACCTCTTGTCATCTCCACATTCAATGTTTTGCTTGAGGTCTTTCTCCTCCAAATCACTAAAGAGATCTCTATTTTCTATCATATGGAACGAGGCACCACGATACCACATGCTTCCCATTACTGTGCTTTCCATGCATGCAATGCGAGTAAAATCAAGCTCAAATTGTGAAGCTAGAGCTTCACCTCTGCTGCTACTGCAAGCTCCTTCTTGCTTGCTTTCTTCTGTGGACATTTCGTGGCATAGTGCCCAAATTCATGACAATGAAAGCACTTGATGTTGGACAAGTCTTTCTTCTTGGCCTCCTCGCCTTGGGACTTCTTTCCCTAGGCTTTCTTTCCTTTGCTGACTAATGCAAGGTCCTCTTCCTCTTCTTTGGATAAGGTCCCATCTTGGTTGTCCCCCCGTATTTCTTCCTGCACTAGATCTGACCGTAACCGTTCCGAACTTGGTAGTTTGTCTCTAACATTCACAGAATCCTAATAACTGTGTCAGCTCTTAGGAAGACCCAACAGAGCTAGAGCTACCAAATCTTCTTCAAGGATAGTCACACCGACCCCGCCAAGTTCATCACGACACTGTGTAAAGTTGCTCAAGTACTGCAAAACTGTCATTCTTTTGCATCTTGATGCTCTGTAGCTTTTCCTTGAGTGCCAGCTTTCGGTGGTCACTATTGTTCTCTAACAAGTCTGTCAGTGTTTTCCACATCGTGAATGGAGTTTCTTTCGCATGGAGATTCAAGAAAATATGATCTCGAACTCCCTCAAATATGATCCTCCTCGCTTTAGCTACATCCTTCTTCCATTGAGCAAGATCCTAGGCATTAGTTGTTGGGGGTTTTATTACATTTGTCTTGATGTAATCTAGTAGCCAATTATCATCTAGTACCGCCTCCATACGGATCTTCCATGCCACAAAATTTGCGGTTCCTTCCAGAGCATACTCGAGCCTGAGTCTGGTGGAAGTCATCTTCTCAATCCTGGAGAAAACTTGCAACACTGATTTTGTAATTCGAACCTCCTGCACATCCTTTGAATTCTCTTCTCTTCTATTGTGATTCTGCTCTGATACCATGTAAAATTCCTTGTAGATTCAAACAGCTTATGTAATTTGCTAAAACAAAACACTTGAATCTACTCTACTCATCAGCGAAAACAATTAATCAATCAAGAAATTACAACATAAACATGAGACAATATTTAATCACATATGCTCAAAGATTTATCTAAGGGGGAAGCTTGCTGCTCAAAACCTCTTCCTATCTGTATATTGCATTAGATCAGAGAAACAGAGAATAAAATACAATGCATATTTAACCTGAACAAGCTATGCACAAGTACAATCTATCTCACCACTTCACAAGCTAACTCTGGCCAATACTTAGCCAATTTTGCTGTCTGCCAAACTCCTATTTCCTTGCGTTGTTTCCTTGGGAATTAGCCCCCTATTAATTCGAGAAATTCCCAATTAGAATTGCGCAATCCCGGTACGCCCTTCTTGTTGAGAAATCAATACAAGTAGATTAGGGTCTCATTCCTCTTTCTTGATAATTACTTGTGAGTTATGTTGGCTTCTTTTACTTCTTTATTATCTTATCAATTACCATATTATGTGTGTATGAAAATCACAAAGCAAAAGACATAAGGTGTACACACTATGCCAGGGCAAAACCCCCTTCGAGGGAAAAACCCAGTCAAAAATTCTCTTCCTTCAATAGTATTCTTTGGGAATCTTCAACTTAGACAAAGACCAAACCTTCCCTCCACACCAAGTCAGCCTTCCAAATCTTCGACTTCTTTGCAGCAACACTTTCACCCTAGCAACTTCGATTATGCAGCAACTTACGACATTAGGCAATAGCGACACTTGGAAGACTTTGATCTCCCAAACTAGGGCAGGAAACAGAGAGAGAGCAGCTCCAAAACTTTGATTTTTTTCTTCTCCTTAGACTTGACCCAACTCGCACTTCCTTTAGGCTTCTTTGACCCACTTCGCACTTCTCCAACTTCCTTGGAGATATCGAACTAGCTTGAGATGAGATGCTCCAAATGAATTCGACTTCCTTCTATTTATAGGCTCCAAGTGAGGTTGAATTGGTGTCCTTAAGCCAACTTGATCTCCTTTAGCCGACTTGGTGTGGAGGTTACATAAATTATATTCGACTCAATAGTAAACCTTTTTACATGATTCAAAAACCCAAGAAGGATCTTTTTAAATGTACAATGACTCTATAGACGCAATATTAATCCTAGGAATCCACATTGACTAATATAATGATGACCCAAGCATAAAACCCATGCTTTAATAAGTCATTGATACAATAATAAAAATTATTTTCTTTATTCTTTTAACAAGTACATTTCGTGATAACTCAAATACATTAATGAAGACCGAACCTAGTTACATTTTCCAACACTTCTCTGATTGCATGCACCACCTGTACAACTCGGAAAATTATACAATTGATAGTACACTTCTCCCTTGAACTCCAATCTCAACTGGGTAACTCGAATTTCATGCATGCATGAGTAAATTATGGTTGATCTATCAGTTAACTGGTTGAACACTAAAGTTGCACTCCACTGCTAGACCTCCTACTAGTTCTTCCAACAGTTGGAACTAGTTTAACTGACTTTAACTCAGTTTAACTTAATTTAATTATTACAACTCAAACTAAACTCAACCTAGGCTCTTAAAATTTTGAATTGTTACCACTCAAACTAGCAGGGGTCCTAAGAGGGAATCCTAAAGGGACAATTGCTAGGTCAAGGGCAACAATGGAGCAATAGCCCATCGTCACCTCAATTAAAGCTCCCTACTCTTTACAGACTTTCACCAATGGGAGGAGACCCGGTATGATAAGGATCACAAAGATGAATAGATCAAAGATAGGATGAAGGATGATCCTAGAAGCCGATTCACAAGAATGGCTCAAGATTATGGCTTGCTTGTCTTGGAAGACAAGATGGAAGGCTCTCTAGGAAGGGCTTGGGGAGAATTTCAAGGGTTAGGTTTTGAGTATGTGTCTTATAAAGGAGATCCCTAAGCCCTAAAATTCTTGTGAAAACTTGGGTTCTAGGTGATCTTTGAAGAATTAACTTTGATATGGGACCACATGAGACTAAGTGTACCCAAGGTTAAGGTCAAGAGGATAGGATTTAGCAACCAATGATATACTTAACCTAATTAGGGAGGGGAAAGGAATCAAGGAATGAATCTTCAATGAAAGGCAATGCAAGGTTCCCAGTGAGGTTTCTAGCCTAAGGGAAACCAAGGGCAAGAATTGGTCTTCAAGCTAGAGCTTGTGGTATCTCAAGATCCCACCGTCGGAATCTCATGAAATTTGAGAGGGCTTCTTGAGGACACACCAGCGCAGTTGTGAACCAAAAATTGAAGTATTTAGATGGCTAGATTGTGAGATAATTGATGCCCTAGGTGACCTATGTAGGTTAGGCTTAGAAAAAGAGGGGAAGGTGAAAGAAATAAGCTTTAAAGTGATCACCAGAGGAGGACCAGTGCTTTGTCCTTTGGGAGAGATGGAGTCATGGAAGATTTAGAGTTTGGATTGATTTCCACTTGTCAAGGAGGCCTAAAAGACAACTTCATTGGGCATTAGGGCTTAATGGAAGTAGCTTCAAGGTCATTTATACTTCGTTCAACAATATCTGGTGACTTGTCAAGACAAGGATGTCTCTAGGAACATTCATTCATTCAAACATTGCCGAATCATGATACAACACTAATTAGAGATTTAATTTCCACAATTTCGTTCCAAGGAAAGAAGCAAATTAACCCTAGAATAGCGAAAATCCCAATATCATGAATGCAGCAAAACAAGTAATCAAAATAGCATTCACATAGTACTTACATGTAAGAAAAATATATCCAATCACCAAGATATGCCAATCATAGAAGCTCCAAGACAAAGAAGAATAACCAAGCATTGAAATTCATCAATTCATCCAAAAAGTCTCATCCTCAAAAGATAGCGAAAATATCACAAGAAGATATGATCTAATCCAAGTGATGATTCAAAATGAATTCACATCACTCCTATTTATACACTTCTTAGGAGTTCGAATTACCTATTTGAGCCTACACTAGCCCCTAAAATAAAAATAATGTGCAAATAACTAACTTTACATGACAAGCCCACCAAACTAGCTCAAAAACAAAATGACAAGTCTCTCAAGAGGTCGAATGATCAACAATACATATCATTAGGCTTTCTAAGAAGCTAGACGAAGTCCATATAAGTGCCAAAATGATGAATAGGACTTCCAAAAGTAATGGACAAGGGGTTGGCCCATAGTTTGCACGAAGCGCCCCCCCCCCCCCCCCGATTCCAAGCCCCAAAGCGCGTCCCGTACGGAAGCACCTAGGAAGCTTGGCCGGAAGCGGCGCTTCCGAATTCGGAAGCGCCGCTTTGGTATTTTTAGACACTTCCTGGAAATTTGGAAGCATTGTACAGAAGCGCACTTCGTACAATGCTTCGGGCGTCGGAAGCGTGGCGCTTCATATGATGCTTCGGGCGTCGGAAGCGTGGCGCTTCGGAGGAGGAAGCATACGCTTCCTGTACGCTTCCAGAAAAGCTTCCGAAAAAGCGTTTAGAAAATCGTTTTTTTTTTCAAATTTTTTTTTTAATTTTAGGTGAGTTTTCTTGTTGAGGGTGGGTCCACCTTGGGTTAGGGTGACGAATGAAGGCAAAAAAAATATATAAATATAGCAGACGCTCCCTCATGGTAATGTTAAATTCTTAAAGTAAAAGTGACATTCTCCTTTATTTTTCATTTTCATCCTTTTACTTAAATTTTTAACATTACCATGAAATGACTCAAGATGTTTGAGAGTGGTTCCAGCCTCATTGGACTTCATATGGAGAAAATAGAATTTCGTATTCTATTCAAAATTCAGCAGACTTAACAGTTTTCAGGAATTCAGGATCAATGGGATTGTGGCATTTCATTAGATTATATCAAGTATAAAGGTATGCGATTAGCATTTAATCAAGAGCACCAAGCCTATATGTACCCTAGTGTTGGTGGTGTTAATTGTTGAACTCCTTTGTCACGCCCTTAGCAAAAAATTACTTGTCAATCAAGTCAAAATCATCGACCAAGCATGTTAAGCTTTTTCTACCATATTATAATTCTTGAATTAGGTAGTTTGATCAAAATTGGGAAATGTTGACTAATATCCCTAGACAATCGAGGTAGAGGCAAAGGCTAGACAAGAGGAGAAGAATCTAGATTCTAGATGGTTGATGCATCTAAATGGTTGCTGCTCGAATAATTAATCATTAATGTACAATGAATGTTATATCTATCTTGATTTATGCAAAAATATGCATGTTTTCATGTCTTCTACAATTAATTTGGTATTTGGGATGTTTGTTTTGAGTATAAATGCAAAAAAATATAAATATATATATATAGCAGACACTTCGCTTCCTAGATTTTTGGAAAATGACGCTTCGGCGTCCCCGCTTCCAAAAAACGCTTCCGCTTCGTGCAACATTGGGTTGGCCCCTTGTTCTCCACATAATAAACCTGTGGTGCTCCCAATGGGTGTGAGGGCACACAAGTGACCTCATGGTTCTCCAAGTAAGTCACAGATGCTTGTAGACCATCTGTAAGAGCTCAGATGATGGTGTAAGTGATGTTACATCAGCATACAAGTCCTCGGTCATCTGCCAAGTGCATGGTACAACTGTGGGGTTGGCTAGGCAAAAGTGAACCATGTTCATCTTCCTTGTCCAATAGGTGAATCTCGAGCGATCTCTGAACATCTCCAGGGGTCCATGGAGTGTTGTCCACTGTTGTGAAGGCCCATGGCTCTCAACACACCCTACATGTGCCAATGTAGCCTTCTGGAGGGTTAGGACCCCGTATAGAGAGACCAAACCCAAGATGGAGGACCACCTGCAATCCTGCATAAGATTCAATGTGTCCCCTACCCTTCCAATACAACAAGTCATCAAGGAAATTGAGTAAAAGAGCTTACAAACCATGGACAACAAATGGGGACTTCATAATGGCATGCCCTTCCATAATGGGTTTTAGCATGTGCTAATGTCTCCAAGCTCCAAATGGGGTTAACCAAGTATCCTATTAGGTGGTTTCTACTTCTAAAGGGGCTAGTATGTCCAAGGTACATCTTTCAAAAGGTGATGGCATGTGATAAAAAGATGAATGGAGTAAGGAATGAGAAGGGGCAGCCCTGGGCCACACGCTGGGGTACAAGGGTAGCCATAAAAAAGGAAGACCACACTTGGGTATATATAATGTATAAGAGGGAGCAATCATGGTACATGGGGTGCCCCGGCCTTGAATTATCCACCCTTCTTTATATGCCTGTTGCCTTTTATGATTTTTCTTTAATTAACTGCTCGGTGCTCAAGGGATAAGAGCATGATGTGTAAGATATAGCGGTGGATACCCCCTTTAAAGTAGGGCGGTTTCATTGCCCACCAGAGGTTGGGACAATCATGGGTTCCTAAATGATGAAGGAGACTCATCTAGGGCCTCTAGGAACTAGGGTGATGGCTATGGAAGGGGAAGAGCTCATGTAATGGCTTTTGCCCACATGCTAAATGTATTTGTCCTCACCATCTTTTGCATTTTGTGGTACAATTTCCTATTGAATGTGACCAATTATGCTTTTTCTTTTCTTTTTAGCTGCATCAACCTCTGGGGCATCGTTCCAGGCCCGACCCAAGATGTGGACAAGGGGAGGGGTGGCTAACCCTATGTGGACCCAAGTGAGAGAAGTGATAAAAGGGGTTATAATGAGCGGAAAGAGAGTGATATATGTGAATCAAGGATCAGGACCACACATCCAAAATCAGGGTTTCCCATGTAATACCATCCCAGAAGCCCAAAGGCCAGTAAAAGAAATCCCGTGGGACTAGGGTTCAAGGTTAACATCCTAAAAGAGATCTAGAGGACAAGAGCACAGACCTAATCCACTATTTCCACCAAATCCCCCCATTAGTCCATGCCCAAGAGTTTCTATGATAAGTAAACTAAAATAATCAATTACCAAATAACAAGGCATACCTTTAGGTTTGGGAGGCCCACCTTCAAACATACAATCATGACAGATGGATGAGGGACCACATGGCTGGCTCAAGTGGTGGAAAAATGGCACAACGAGCTAGTTGTTGGTTGCAAGGGGCTAGTAGTGACAAATGGATGAGGGACCACATGGCTGGCTCACGTGGTGGAGAAATGGCACAACAAGCTAGTTGGTGGTTGCAAGGGGTCGTTGGCTACCGGCTGAGGACCATCATTGAGAAAAAAAAAATCCCCTAGGGATATCACCCAACAAAATGGTCGGTAACAAGAACCACTATACATAACTCAAGTTAGGCCCTCAACTCAAATTTAATGAACCAAGTGAAACTAACTTAGTTAACTCATTCTTGTCGTCTTGTGATGTGGAATTACGATTTTTTCCTAATTTAATTGAAGGGAAAATTAGATCAAGATTTTCTTGTTGCCATTTTCAACACGTTGAATATTGTGCACTGGGTAATTTGCACTGCCTTGCTCCCTTGCTCTCACAATTATGTCTATCTCCATCCCATCTGTTGACCACTCCATGTCAACTACCCTATAGCAGTACACATTTTTTCAAAGGAATTCCATCATGCTCAAGCAGTCAAGCAGCCAAAGATCATCATTATCTTTCAGCAGTTTGTGAAGACATGTAAACCCAAATTTTGCAGCCCGGTCGGCCATTGTAAAAATGATTCTAGTATGTCTATAAAGCAATGTAAAACACCTTGGTAAGCTTAAGATTTTTTGCTAACGAGTTAATTCCTAGGGATTTTTTTAACCTCCCCGAATTATTTGTTTTCGTAAACACGGATAATTAGCAAAGTTTTTCTCCCACGTATACCCCCAAAGCTAGGGTGGGATCCACTGGTGATGTCTAAAGTGAGTCCTAGTGTATCAAGTCTATGTATTTTCATCATACTAGATCATGTCTTGAGTGTCGCAAAATTTGGTAAGTCTAAGTGTCTATTTTTAATTATTAAATTTCCAGCTCAAATTATGTCTTTCCCCTCAAGTTATTTTTATTTTGAGTTTTGTGGCAAAAAACAGCGAAAAATTAGCCAAAATATTAAAATTGGGAGAAGATAAAATTCTCTCCAAGTGGAAAAACGAGTTTTTGGAGAGGGTGGTCATTCCCAAGGAAGAATTAAATTGACAAACCCAATTCCAAGGCAAAAAAAACCACAAGAAATTCTTTGGGGCTAGGAATGAGCACAATGTTGGGGAGACAAATGATTTATAGACACCTACATCATTGTCTCTCAAGGCACATACCCCATCCGAATGTTCTCAAGGTATGTCCTTCTAGGACCTTTCTTGTCTTGGATTAACACATCCTCAAGTAATTTCTTTGACTACGCTTACCTTTTGGATGCCCTACCTCATCTTCAAAGAGTATTGGGATTCAGATGCTTTCCCAATCCTCCACTCTTTCTTTAGAATGTGAAGACAAGAATGATGTGTCTATCTCTCCCTCTCAACTAGGGAGGATCTACCCATTCCTATAAAAGGAATATACCCAAGTTCCCTCTTAACTAGGAGCTTGCCCAAGCTCCCCTTAACTAGTGACTTGTTACCGACAACAACTACTAGTTCTTCGGTGGAGATCATGGTACTATCAATTGCTTTTAAGACTCCTCCTTTCCGCGTCATCATGTCATGGATGAACTTCAACTTCTTTATCATGAAGCCTTCTTCTTCCAGCACTTCTTCGTATGGCATCAACCATCTTCTCCATCACTTCCTTTCAACAAACATAGTGTTGAACCAATGGTCAATCCTTTTCTTCATCAGGAAGTGACCTTCTAGTCCACATCTGGCTATTCTTCATATAGCTACCTCTTCCAAGTCATGTTTTCTTCCAGTATCTCATGAGTACTAGTTGTAGGTGACTTTCTACAACCCTCTTTCAGTAGCCTTGTTTCAACCCAACCAGATGCTTTCTCAAAAATCAAAATAAACATTAAATCAAAGTTACTTCTTTATGATGGCCCTTTGTCACATTGGCTTCGTGCAACATCAACATCTTTTTGCATATTATATGAATCCATCTCCAAGACATACATTACCAAGGTTCTCATACATATCAGGTTCTTCATACCTTCTTCATGGAGATGTCATAGCTAATCCTTCTTGTTATCAGTTGTTGATCACTTATCTTATGTGACTATAGATACAACTTTCACAAACTCTTCTTTCACCTTTCTTCACATATTGCTTCCTCGGGATCTTCTATACATAGTTTTTAATCATAGGAACCATAGTTCCCAACCACCTCATATTCTAAAGCATAAAAAACTATGGCTGAAGCATGAAAACTAATAGCTTGTAGACTTTAATATAAAAATACACACAGGTATTTGTAATGATAATAATTTATTAATATATAAAATTGTATAAGATGATATAAGATGATCTGAATGTTACAATGAGGCCCTGCTTTTATACCTCAACAGGTGACCTTTTGTGAATGGTGACTTATTTAACCTAACCAATATTTAATTATTTAATATTTATATTTATTTAATTGTTATGATATTATATTCATAACATAGCCTCTTCCTTCGGAAGCTTTGTCCTCAAAGCTATATTGCTGGCAATTGTCTTTGCGGTGGTTGTCGTCTTGGCATATGGGAGGCGAAAGCTCTCTGGTGGCTCAGTGTCTATAATTCGCTAATAACTCTATTTTTGAGTCCAAGGTTGTCTTCTTTTGTTCTCCTCTCTTTCTCTCTTTTTCTTTTTCTTTTCTTCTATATATATATATATATATATATATATATATATATATATATATATATATATATATGATTGATTTAATTTTGATAATAATGTATTATATATAATATATAGTTATTATATACCAAAATCAACCCGAAGGTCACAACGTTTGACAGCAGCCCCCCAAAAAACTGGCGGAGTATTGAACTGTCATCTGTCGAACTGGTAGTGAGTGGAATCGTCCACGAGTGTCCTGTTTCCAGATATCTTTTGGCCGTCCATTTGTGTTGCGGCTGGCCAAATGCTGAATGGGCACTCATTCAGAAACTCAATGGTGTTGGACGGATATTGCTCACACATAGACTTCAAGTCATCGATGAACACCACATTCTTCAAATCCAGTCCAAGAAATTGCAACTCTTTGAAAGAGTTACCATAAATGTGGTTGCAGAAATCCCTGGCAAGAAACATGGTCACGCATTTCTCGTAATTTATCCCCTGCAGAAGCACAGCGGTTCTATCCCCACAGCTCATGGTGAAAATCACAATCTGGAAAACACTAGACATCTCGTCCAAGCACCCCTGCAACCCCGGCCAAAGGTAAACATAGGCCGGAGTCAAAGCCCCTGAATCGGAATCCAATGATAATTTCTCAACACTATATGTTGCGAGCTTGGGATCTATAAAGACCTTGAAATAATCAGAGCCAGAGGGCAATTTCTTCCAGGATTCCTTCAGCAGAGTGTCGTCCCTGTCGAGAACAAGGGTATTTTTCCGGCCCCTTTCTCGAAGACCAGAGGATAAATATGACCCCAACCGAGCAGCAACACACCCTGTGTTTAGGGCATGTTCCTTGAGCTCCTTGGGAATTAAAACAAACCTCCCCATCATAGTATAACTTGAAGTAATCTCCGCTCTAATCCTTGACTTTCGACTGATAAGGGTTCAGGTTCAGGATGCCTCCTTCGTTCCTCACGTTCTAGTTGTTCTGGTCCTTGTCCTTCCAAAGAAAGTGGTCGTTTCTTTGTTAAAATATTTATAACAATCATACCAACTAAATCTGCCAATTCATCAATCATGGGTATTTCCTTGGATAGGGTTTTTATTGGCACTCTATAGGGCTTCTTGGATTTCGTCGTTTTAGAGTTCATAAAGAGTCCTTGTTTCGTTGATACAGTGTTTGCAACCATCCCATATTTAGCGAGTGATTCCTTGGATGAGGCCTTAATTGGTGACCCTTTGTTGAGCTTCTCAGAATCCTTTTCATTTTCTACAGAAAACCTTGACTCGTTTGATACAAGATTCATAAGAATCCGCTTAAATAAACTTTCTACATCATTAGTGGGAATTTCCATCAATGGGGCCTCAACGTGCCCTTTTCTGGACTTCATGCCTTCTTTTTTGTTACTTTCATCATAAGACATCTTCACCAAAACTTCATTATTAACTTCCATTTTCATATCGTTTTCAGCTTCCTCATTCTCACTATCAATGTCCATATCATTTATATTTAGAGGTTTGTTGTCTTCTTCTACAAGACTTTTCTTTAGACATGTTGAAACTTCAGCACATGATTTTTCTAATTGCTGAAATGTTTTTTGAATAAAAAATTGTTCGACGTAATCAAGACGTGAACATAATGGCACATTGTGCGAGGAACAACATTCAAAGACTCGCATGATTATATCGTGTGCCATGGTTCTGATACCAGTGAAGCAGAAAAAACTATGGCTGAAGCACGAAAACTTAGCTTGTAGACTTTAATATAAAAATACACACAGGTATTTGTAATAATAATAATTTATTAATATATAAAATTGTATAAGATGATACAAGAAGATCTGAATGTTACAATGAGGCCCTGCTTTTATACCTCAGCAGGTGACCTTTCGTGAATGGGCATGTCCTTTAGACATATGCCTATTCATTTAATTAATGACTTATTTAACCTAACCAATATTTAATTATTTAATATTTATATTTATTTTATTTATTTAATTGTTATGAATTATATTCATAACATATTCTTCATGAGGTCATATCATGTAGAAGGGTTCAAGGCACATTGTATTCATGCCTTCATGTTCCCTTTTCTTTCAGCATACTCATTAGATAGCATTCTAACTATTTTATCTGCAACAATGTGATGCCATGACTTTATCTATCTATATCAAATATATATGTACCTCTTCCTTCTTTTGGTCATCTAGACTTCCTTTAGCAGCTTCCCTTTCCCTTGCTTAAAGATGAAAATACTTCAACCAACTTGACATGTTGCACATCTTTGTCATCATACCATCATCCTTCTAAACAATGGATCCCACACAAGGTGGAGTGTAGACTGTCATTTGCTTTTTCTAAGTAGAGGTGAATCTTATAACAAAGATTCCAATGGAGGATCTTGATGATCCTCATTCTGCAAATGCTTCTTTCTAATGATGATGAGGTCTGACAAACTTTTATCTTCCTATCTTGCTAGAGGACTTGCTTCAATTATTCAAATTGTTACTTCAGTTATCCTTATATGCTTCCAATGAAGATGTCATGATCTACTTCCTTTCTATCATGTACTATGACTGCTTCAACCATATAAACTTCTACTTTGGCTATCCTTCCATGCCTCTATGATGATGGCATCTCAATCTCTGCTACAATGCATCCTATCATCCCTGTGATGCTTTCCATCATGACTATTATCTTCTATAAAGTTAAACTGAAAAGAATTAAGTGTATGATGTTATCTCGGTGATAGTAAAGGTCTTTCACTTATTCCTTCTTTCACTTTTTTCTTTTCAGGTTCTTCTACTTCTTTGAAATGGCCATATTCATTACATTCATAGCATTGAATCTCAGACATATCAATTTTCTTTTGAAACTTCTTTCGAGGCTCAAACTTCCCAAATTTCCCTTTTCTCCTAGCTATTACTGCATATGCTTGTGTTTGTTCAATTGACCCAACATTGTTCTTCGCCTTCAATCTGGTTTCTTCAATTTTGCATAATGACCATAGATTGTTGAATGGAGTAGTTTCCTTCTTTCCATAAATACTTGATAAAAAGTTGCCCCATTCATCAGGTAGTGCATTGAACACAATGGTGATCATTTCTTGATCAAACATTATTTCTCCTAGCTCTTGTAGTTGATCTCTTATTGGAGATACCCTCAAAAGGTATGAGGCTATCCCTTCTTCATTTGATACCTTCATCTTGTATAGTTTTTGTAGGAATTTACAGGGTAAGTTCCTCAGACAGAACACCAAAAGGACACCGCTCACAAACAGATCATAGATCAATACACCAGTATTTTGACGTGGTTAAAACCCTCAGAGAGGGAAACAGTCCACGGCCTGCGCCAACGTGGCTACTACAGGCAATTTATTAATAAAAGAATGAAAATTTACATAAGCTTCTCTCATGCACGGTTAACCTACAAATCACCCTCGATGCGCTTTAAATAGAATTCATGGACCAATCGGGTGTCAAGCCACGGATCAAGTGTCGGTAATACCGAGGAGAGAATGAACCGTCGGATCACTACATATCGTGACCGTTGGATTGTAAGTTACAAAATGTACAACGTTAAAGAAACACACTTTACCTAACTCTATACCTAACTCTATACTAGACCAAGTTGAACTTAACTATTCCTATGTGTCGGAATATCCTAACATCCCCCCTTAAGAACAACTTGGGATAGGATTGAAGGATTTACAAATATGACACAATAGGAGAAGGAAGGAGGCACTAGAACCTATCCCCCCTTAGTGACAACTTCCTGAACTCCAAGCATATATCGAAGTTTAGTGAACTTCGCCTCTGTGAGAGCCTTTGTGAAGATGTCTGCAACCTGATCATCTGTTGAACAATATTGCACCTCAAGAACATGGTCATGAATGAGCTTTCTGATGAAGTGCATGTGAAGTTCAATGTGTTTGCTGCGCTGATGCTGAACTGGATCTTTGCAAAGCTGAATGGCACTTTGATTATCACACCAAGGTGTAGTCGGATGCTGCTGCTCAAAGCCAAATTCTGATAGGATCTGACGAAGCCACAAGGCTTCCTTACTAGCTTCCACGGCACCACGATACTCTGCTTCTGCTGACGAAAGAGAA
>APFE031101043.1:164242-176869 GCA_000404065.3 Pinus taeda
AAGTATACCCAAGTGCGTCTGGAGAAATCATCAATGAAAGTTAAGAAATACTTGCAGCCAAAGAATGAAGCAACAGGAAGTGGACCACATAAATCACTGTGCACAAGCTGTAAAGGGGCTGAGGCGTGCCAAGGGGCACGTTTTTCAAAACTGTCCCGATGATGTTTTCCGAGTACACATCCGGAACAAACACCATCTCTGCAAGATACCATAGGAAGACCTGTCACCATATTTTTTTTACATAGATGCTGAAGGGAGCGATAGTTTAAGTGACCAAATCGCTCATGCCAAAGTTTGCTCACTTCATCATTATGAGCAACAAATACTGAGGGAAGATTTGATGACCCAAAGTTGTGAAACTTATACAACCTTGTGGAATCATCAGCAATACCAGTAGCTAGAATCTGTTTAGGATCTCTTAGATCCTTGATTACAACATCATGAGGTGAAAATTCAACAATTTTACCTTCACCTGAATGAGTTATCTGATATACAGATAGAAGGTTGTTGGATAAGGTTGGAACACATGGGGTAGCTCAAGTGGCAATGGCCGTGGAAATGAAGTCTTATCGAACCCAAGACCTCTACTCTCTTAAAATTTCTCCTGCAGTGCTTATAGAGAACAATTCCACCAGCTTTTCATAGATTTCTTTCGATGTCTTCAACTTTGCTACATAAGGGATGAGAGAATCCTTGATTGACTCAATAAGGATCCTTTGAGTCCTTATTTCTCCTGTCCTATACTTTGATAGTGATTGAGATTGCCCTTGAGATGGTTTGGTGATTGAACCCATGACATATTCACTAAATTCATTTTCTATGAGGATCAAATCTATTCTCTTCTTCCATGCAAGGTAATTTGATGACCCAACAAGTTTGTTGTTCTCCTTGCAAAAAGAAGTCATTGTAGATTGAAACATAAAATATAGAATACTTACTTGTCAAGTGAAGATGCTCCTTTGGTAATGATATCATCAACTTGATACTTTTCTTTTTACAATTGAGGATGCCTCCTTGACGATGATTGCTTGATGACCTTCTTCAAGGATGTTTGAAATGTGATCTTTTCTTCCAAGAGAAGGAGATTGTCTTGATTCCTTTGATGATGAAGTGTTCTTTCTTGCTTCCTTTGGTTGATGATTGTAGAATGTGTGAGCTTTCCAAGAATGCTTCAAGTGTAGAGTCCTTCTTTGAATGGAGGTAGGGTCTTTGAGGTCTTCTTCTTTTTCCAAGAGTTATGATGATGCGATCCTTGTGATGTGATGTATAGTCCTCCTTGATGCTTCTTAGTTCTCCTTGATGATCTCCTAGTGCTCGGCCCTTATGTATCCTTCTTTAATGGAGTGATCTTCAAGTTACCTTTCCTTGATGTTGCCACCTTAGCTCTGATACCATGCTGAGAAATCTAGGGCAACTATATTAGGGTGATTTCTCTTACTTTGATAACTACTTGTGATGTTCTTTTACTTAACTCGATGCACGTGTAGTTAGCTTCTTCTTTACTGGATTATTATAGGGTTCTTTTATCATCAAACAACTACCAAACTATGAAGATCAATAAGACAAGAGGACACAAAATGTAGGTTGTTAGCCAAGGCCTAAACCTCTCCTCTTGAGAGGAAAACCCACAAGAATTCTCCTCTTCTTATAGAATCTTCAAATGACGAATTCCAAGACCTTAGACCCTTGACAAAAACTCCTCCAAGGCCAAGTCAACCTCTCTTTGATGAGCTTCTCTTCAACAAAGTCAACTCAAATCAACCTTGCTTCACAACTGCTGCAACTTCTCTTTCGACCATAATTTCGGACTTGTAACTTATGATTGCAATTTCGGCCTCCTGCAATCACTGTAATTTCACACGTGTGACAAATTTTAGGATAAGTTTGATCTTCTCTCTCCTTCGCTTTAGGGGACTTCCTCGTCTTTGGTAACTCCGCTTCGTTTCTTGATTCCTTTGCTTCCAAATTTCGGCTTCTCTTGACAGATCTACAATTAGGTCTAGTTGCAACAATAATGGCGCCCCAGTTTCGCACGTTGGCCCAAAGCAGTCCTAAAATTTTGATTTTCTCTTTCTTTAAATCTTCTCTTCTTCCTCGCTAGGTCTTCTTGTCTTCCTTGTGCTTCTATGAGCTTGATGGATGTATCTTCAAAGGAGGTCAAGTACCTCTTATATATAGGCTACTTGTGGATGTTGAGTAGCCCTTATGAGGTCGACTTGTCACTTCTAGGCCTACTCCTTTTCTTGTAGGCCAACTTGTTCTTGGAGGAGGATATTTGACTCTTTTGACTCTAAATAAATTCATTTTACATGATACAAAGTGCCCAATGGGGTCTTTCATATATGACAATGACTCAATTGACTTCTTGACTCTACAACAGATCCTAGAAGCACTCAATGGGTGCTTGACCTACAAATAAATTGACCTTGGGCATGAAACCCATGCTACAAAAATAATAATAATAATTTTTCTTTCTTTTTACCATATACAAGAATCAAGAGTATATTTCATATTTATGAAGATCGAACCTAGTTACATACTTCAACACTTGAGAGCTCAATAGTTTTGAACCCACTTGCAGGCATCATGTAGTGGTGTCATTACAGTAATGGGAGCAATTTCATATTTTTTGCAAAACTCGCTTCAACTTATGAGATATAGCACCTTATGCTAGTGGCCTAAGGTATCTAAGAAACTCTGAAGCAGCACATTGTGATTATATAGGGAGTGCCCATTACCAACTACACTTAATGTTATACTGGTGTCTAGAATCTAGATGCAACAATGGAACTAGAACAACAGCACAACAATGTCTAAGGGAGTCAAGCAAGTTGACATAGAACAATTGAAGTTTAAGGATAAGCTTGTGCCTACAAGCAACATCATTTGAACCTTTGGAACAAACTAGCCCGCACTTGATTGAGCCTAAACAAATGGGTGCACTAGAAAGGAAAGTTTTGTTGAAAATTGGAGCAGTTATGGGACGAATTTCTCCATAGAAACCCTAAGACCCCAAAGAGAAGCCCATCTCGCCCCAATCTAGAATTCAAAATGGTCAAAGAAATATTATTGGGCATTCCTATCATCATTATTAATGTAATAAATTTATTTGAGCAAGCATTTGGAAAATATATTTTAAAGAAGCAAATTTGAATTTCCCTCCAAAGGTTTCAAATCAGCTGGACATTTGAAGGCACCTTAAATATGTATAAAAATAGGACCAATCCTACTCTCCAATACAGAATTTGTCTTTCTCATAATTGAGGCTCGCATCTCTTTATTGGCTTGATGATTCTGGCATTGTATATGTCTATAATGGCTCGCACCTCTCTATGGTAAGCTATGTTCTCTATTATCGTTTCAGTGACTCATTTACACAATGATAAGGTTCGATTTAAGTACTTTGGCCTAGTCTCTACAGTTCATTACAGACAACTCGTATACTTTTCGCAATGGCTAGTATAGCTCACACAGGTGTCTGCATTATCTATACAATCTCGCTATATCATTATTCAATGCTCATTCCAAGGTTTAATTCTCTCACAAATAGAGCCATCATATATAATCTACGACTTGTATCTTTGAGACTCATGTGCATTGGCATCTCTGCGACTTATATCTTTGAGACAGTGACTCGCACCACAAACTCGCATCCTTGTGACCGTGACTCGCATGACAAATCTATGGACCGCACTTTTGTTACAATGTCTTGCTCATATTCTAAGGTTCAATTCATAATTGCAATGACTCTCTAAGGCTCATTTTTGTTCATTGTAGCATCATTGCATGAAGGCATCGTACAACATATCTAGGGCATTGCATCTCTAATACATCTCATACACATTCACTCTAAGGTTCGTTTCCATACTACAGTGTCTCATACGCTCTGAGGTTTGTAGCTTATACACTCAGAGTACAATGATCTGTATAGCATTCTATAGGATCACATTTGTTGTTGATTGTAGATCGTATTTGTTATTGCATTACAAATTTGTGGCTCTCATGACTCACATATATTATCAATGTGGCTCGCTATGTTAATAGTGACCGTAATTCTAAGACAACAATCTATGAGACAGTGATATATGTGGAGACAGCGAATTATGTATATATATGTATATATCAAGAGACAATGATCTACATATACATGATATATATAATACAGCGCTTCATATATATAACAGTGTATTTATTTCAACGAAGGCAGCTATGGATGGCAGTATTATAGCAGTTAATATGGCAGTAACCTTTGACCATGTTAGTGTGAAAATTTCAAGGTTGAAATCCTACTGCAGCGACTGGAAATTATTTCTCTATTTTTTTAACAATTTATCTGTTACGACAAATACCAAATAATTCACACTGCAACCTTCACAAATAAACTGCGGAAGAAAAAAAGCGCTAGCAACAGAGAAAATACTAGCACACACACAAAAATTAACATAGTTATTTTGGAAAAATGTCCCCAGAAAAACCCAACTTGGGAAAATCAATGCAACAATTTAGGGTTCTTATTATTAAGCAACAATGAAATAATCTTAGTATAATCTGGATGCCGAAATTTGGCAAACCTACAAAGAAAATACTGGCAAAAATATCTCGAGGGAAATTACCCTCACTCCGAGCAATCCCAACACTTGACTGCCACTAAAAATCAAGTCGTCCACCTAGCCCTACACAGCGTTTACGTTTCCCTGGCATAGTCTACTAGACGCTCAGCCCAGAGCAATTGAAAATCAAGTTGTCCTGCCTGCTGTTGACTGCAAAAACACTTCTCCGACCCTCTGGAACTTTGCATGGCCTTTGGCACTAAAAATGTCTTCTTCCTTCCGCAAACCGAATTGTCCTTTGAAGCTTTTGTGCAACTTCTTGAAGAAATTTCGGCCTCTCTGCAAATGCTCTCACCAGATTTGGAAATCTTCCTCCGACTTCACTATCCCTACCCCTCTCCGTCTCTGCTTCCGTCACTGGCTAGAACTCTTCCAGCTGCTACCTCTGCAAAATCAAACTACCCAAGGAAATCGATCTTTGCGTCTCCACAAGTGTCTCAAGCGTGTTCTCCATCTAACCATCAACTTCTTCTTATAATCCTTTGTTGGACCTCCAATGGCCAAGATTAAAACTTAATCAAGGGCCAAATTAATTCCCTATCAATTTGTGTGAGTTTCTAGATGATTCACACCTTATCTCAATTAATTATGATTAATCAACCACTTTTCCTAAGTTTAGACTTAGGAAATATTTAAAAATAGGCTAATAATCTAATTGAGACACTTCTTGGTGGAATTTCTAGAAACGGTTTCTGGGTTATGGAGAACTCCTGTGTTTTAAACTCTCCACAAAGTTTCGATACTAGAACACCCCTGATGCTACAGTCAAGTTGTGGCCATCTCAACAAACGTGTCGAAAACTCCCTCTTTCCCTTTGCTTGGTTGTTGCTCTGCTTTTCACACTCAATTTTGTAATGCATGGTCCCTACTGGCACCTACAACTAGGAAAATTGAACTTCTAAAAACTAGAAGTCCCTGAGAGAAATTTCCCCTCTGTGTGTGCTTTCCTCTTCCCCCTGACGTTGATTCTACTACTGCAAAACCCTCTAAGTCCAACCAACGAATCTGCTTAGAGAAAATTTGAGTTATTGATGCTCCCTCTGCTTGCTGAAATATCTAATATGGGCAAATCAAATTTTTTGCTACCCTACAACTGAAAATCAAACCCTTGCCCAGCAATTCAAACTGCCTATCTAGCTATTGTGCAGCACCAAAAAAATTTGACCTGTTGCTCCCTCTGAACAGCAAAATTTTCCTTCTTCCACTTCTAAGCTTCCCGGCTCATCAATCATGTTGCTCTGATACCATGTGAAAATTTCAAGGCTGAAATCTTATTGCAGCAACTGGAAATTATTTTTCTAATTGTTAATTAATTTAACAATTTATCTGCTACAACAAATACCAAATAATTCACGTTGCAACCTTCACAAATAAACTGAGGAAGAAACTAGCACTAGAAACTGAGAAAATACTAGCACACACACATTAAAAATTAACACAATTATTTTTGGACAAATGTCCCTAGATAAACCCAACTTGGAAAAATCGGTGCAACAGCTAAATGTTTTTATTATTAAGCAACAGTGAAATAATATGAGTACAATCTGGATGCCGAAATCTAGCAATCCTACAAAAAAAATTTGGTAAAATTAACTTGGGGGAAATTACCCTCACTCCAAGCAATCTCGACACTTGACTGACACTAAAAATCAAGTCGTCCACCTAGCCCTGCGTAGCTTCTACATCACCCTAGCACAGTCTGCTACACACTCAACCTAGGAAAACTGAAAATCAAGTTGTCTTGCTTGCTACTGACTGGGAAAATGCTTCCCTAACCCTCTGGAACCTTTGCCCAGCGTTTGGAACTGAAAACGTCTTCTTCCTTCAGCAAATCAAATTGCCCTCTAAAGCTACTGCACTGCCTCAGCACAGCTTCCCGGAGAAATTTCGCCCTCTCTGCAAATGCACTCATAGGATCTGGAAATCTTCCTTTGGCTTTTGTCCCTGCTCCTCTCTATCTCTGCATCCTTCTCTGGCTAGAACTCTTCTGGCTGCTACCTCTGGAAAATCAAACTCCCCAAAGAAATCGATCTCTGTGTCTCCACAACTATCTCAAGTGTGTTCTCCATCTACCCATTGACTTCTTATAATTCTATGTTGGACCTCCAATGGCCAAGATTAAAACTGAATAAAGAGCCCATAATAATTCCCTGCCGATCTTTGTGAGTTTCTAATGATTCACACCTTATCTCAATTAGTTCTAATTAATCAACTATTTTTCCTAAGTGTAGACTTAGGAAATATTTAAAAATAGGCTAATAATCTAATTAAGACACTTCTGAGTGGAATTTCCAGAAACGATTTTTGGGTTATGGAGAACTCCTGTGTTTTAACCTCTCCTCAAAGTTTTGAGACTAGAACACCTTCGATGCTATAGAAACTAACAGTCAATAACCTTGTTGATGAATGGCAGTAGCTATGACTGTGACCCTCGTGGTAACTTTGCTTATGATTCATGATGACAATGACATAATGAATGATGCATAACAATGTTCTAACAGTATAATAGTTTGACAGTGACCTTGCTCCTTGATGCCAGTAATATAGTATGACAGTAACCTCAAATTAGTATGATGGTGGCAATATATGGACAGGGATGTATGGAAGCTCATGTAACAGTGATGATGTTCCTTATGACAGGGATGTTAATTCTTGTGACTATGATATGATAGTAGCTCTCTCGGACTTGTTTCATTCAGTTCACAAACGAAGTTGTGCACTGACTCAAGTTCACCCTAGGAGGCCTGATGTGATGTATTCTTATTGTACTTTATGTCTCAGTTGAACTATGATGAATATCTAATAGAAGAAGAATTTGGATGGATTTTCCCCCTTGTGGGGTTTTTCCCAGGTCTTTGACCTAACTCCTAGTGTCTCTATTTTGTATGCTTTTCTGCCACTGTTCTTTATTGTTCTACTACACTATTGATGTTATTGTTCTTTCTACATAACTGCTAATGATGTTATAATGTTATGGGGTGAATGCAATTTGTAAATGATGAAAACTTTGTAAATGCAATTATCTAAAGCAAAGAACAATCTAGCACTAAAAATTAACAAGTTTTTCTATACCAAATTGGGACAAGTGCATAATTCCTAGAAAAGATTAAAAAAAAAAATTAAAATTAAAACCTCCCAAACCCAAAAGCCACCCCACCCCTCCCGCCAACAAACCAACCTTTATTTCCCTCACACCTCTCTCATTGAGCACTTGGAGGTTGCAAAGCTACCTACATTGAAGAGACTTGATTCGAAGAAATATTGAAGTCTTCTGACATGGTTTGTGGTTTGCTTTCAGCAGATTTCACATCTACATCAGTGGTTTACTTATCATCTGCAAGCTTGAAGGAGATTTAAGACCAATTCTTGTACCCATTCAAAGGAATGCCAAGAATATATTAAACTCCCATTGTCTTTTTCTTATCAAATTGCTGATTTTTTGTTTTAGCAAATATGTAAAGTTAGATTTTTGTATTTGCAGATTTGTTTCCTATTCGAAAACTAACATTGCCCCTAAGATTGTTAAGGCACTACATTCAGCCATTGTGAGGAGGTTGATAGGAAAAAATATTGCAAATGTCTTAAGAAGAATATGCAAGGGACCAAGATGATAGGAAATGCTAGCCTCTATCGAGGACTATCAAGCAGAGGCCACTTAGAGCCCCAACGTTTATGTATTTTGTTTCAAATATGTCTCACACTAGTTTCCTTTTTGTTATTAACGTGACTATATATATATATATAGATATATCTCAAATTTTGCATATCTTATGTATTTTCAGTAGACCATTTCCTCAACCCATGGCTCTGGTCAGTTCCAGACCCAGTTCCAGTTCTAATAACTTTGCATACCAGGCAACACAATGTAAGCCAGTGCTTTTTGGGGCTCTCAGCTTGACAAATTTATTTTGGAAAGTGCAACCGAGTGTTGGCATGATCCCAGCTGCTGAATGAAAGCTTTCACTGTTCATCCAGGCCAGCTGGCTTTTCTGTTTTATGATCTCCATGTTCATTATTTTTTGAAGATGTTACCTTTATGGCACCTTTTGCTTTCTGTCCGTGCTCTAGCTGATAGGAGGTTTTTTGACCATGTGGTCATCATAGTTGCCTAAAAGCAACCCACTTCCTTTGTATGAAAAACCTTATCTAGCGATCATATTAAAAGAAGCATTTTATTCCCAAAAAATGGAAACAAGGAACATATGGTTCCAACAGCTTTAGAGGTTTCACCTCCAGGATAGAGTCCAATATGGCTGCAAGAATATGGACCAATCAGTATCTCTGGTCCTTTTTTGAGCAATATGTATGTAGTTGCTTTCATAGTTTTGCTTTCAGTTATATTGTGTAATCTTCTGTCGGTCCTAACCCGTGTATTCAGCATTTCATGGCTTCCCTTTCAATTGTACTGAGTAATCTTCTGCCAGTCTTAATCCTTTTATACAGCAGTAGGTGGTTTATAGCCACCATTTGTAAACCATATTTGCAAAAAAACAGTTGTTTTACTTGCTGGTGCCATTTATAACCATATAAAAGTAACAGAAACACAGTCACGTCAGTCAATGGATCCATTGACCAGACTGGCTACAAACAAGTTTTTTTTTGCTCAAGATATGCAGAGCATTCAAATTTTGTTGTAGATATGGATCCATATAAAAGTAACAGAAATACAGTCATGTCAGTCAATGGATCCATTGACCAGACTGGCTACAAACAAGCTTTTTTTCCTCAAGATATGCAGAGCATTCAAATTTTGTTGTAAATATGTGTTTCTTATGAGGAATTTGTATAACTGCACTGCTAAAAACATATTGTACAGAAGTTGTGACCATGATCATCCATGTAAAGTTTTTATGTAATTCATGGATTTTAATTTACCTGAATAATGTACAAAAGATTGTAGGATATTCTGTTTATGTGCATATATAGTTGATTTCAAGTCCCACTCATGTTAGATTCCTAAAGGAATTAATCTCAAAATTGGTTGATCTTGGAGTTGTCAGCCTAAAGTTTCATTAAAAGACCCTTGTCAGCCTAAAGTTTCGTTAAAAGACCCTTTCCCAACCAAAAGGACAGGATCCATCAGATTGAAAACATCTATCTTGTATAAAATCAAGCAGTTTACCCTACCTTTATTTACTCCCTGAAATACTTTATCTGGGCAATTTTGAATTCTCATTAAAGGAAAAATAAACAATTTTTCCTGAAATGTTTCAGCTGGAATTTTGAAATTTAACTTTCCCTAAACCAATCATCAAAATATTTTGGTTGGGTGTCTTGAAAACTGAACAATTTTTCCTAAGCTTCAACTGACCACCAAAATATTTCAGTTGGGTGTCTCAGAAATTGAAAATTTTGGCCTGACCTTCAACCAAGCAAAGGTACATTTCTGTTGGGTGCTTTGAAACCTAAACAATTTGCCCAAACCTTCCACCAATCACTGAAATATTTGGTTAGATATTTTGGAAAATAAAATATTTGCCCTACACTTCAACCAATCACTAAAATATTTCAGCTTGTGTTTTGAAAATCAAAAATTTGCCCTAACATCAACCAACCACTGGAACATTCCAATTGGATGTATTAAAAATTGAGCGATTTGCCCTGATCTTCAACGAACCATTGAAATATTTAAGTTGGGCGTCTTTAAAAGTGAAAAGTCTGCCCTCAGCTCAAAAAATAGCCGGAACACTTCAGTTGGAATATGAATAATTTTCTTTAAATTTTGAATAATTTTCTCTGAGCCTGAACTAAGCACTAAAATTTTTACGTTGGATGTTTTGAAAACTGAACAATTTTCGCTGAAACATTTCAGTTTGGTATTTCGTAAATAAAAATACTTTCTCCGACTTCAACCACTGGAATATCAATATTTTATTTGGGTGAAGAAAATTGAGCAAGTTTTCCTAAGCTTCAACCAACCATTGAATGATTTCAGTTAGGTGTCTCTAAAATTGAACAATTTGCCATCGTCTTCAACCCATCAACGGAACACTACAACTGGGTGTTTTAAAAATTATAAAAATTAAATTAAATTATGATAAAATAAAAAAAATAAAAAATCCCTAGTAAGCTTCCAACAATCACTACAATATTTCATTTGTGCATTTGGAAAGTTGAACTATTAACCCTCGCTTCATTAGCCTGAGCATCAACCAATCACTGAAATATTACAGTCGGATGTTCCGAGCTACAAGCCTAGGAAAATTGAGCATCTCACCCTAGCTTTAATCAATCGCTGAAACACTTCAGCTGGATCACTTGAATTACAAAATCGAAGTTCAACCCTGACTTCGATCAAACCCTAAAAATATTAAGTTGGGTATATGGGATTACCATTGATTGCAGCCAGGACCGCAGCCATTTCTGCATTTGGGACAGACCCAGGCATTCCCCTCATGCATTTCAATCAATATGTCCTCTCCATGCCTGTTCTTCAAGCACAAACCGCAGAACCTGATGGGGCAGCGACTACACTGAACATGGTCCTCCACGGTCTTCTGACGGCACCAGTGACAGGTTTGGCCATTCACAGAATCGTAGAGACGATTTCCCAGAATCCTCACTCCTGGATTGCTATTCCTTTTGACTGGGGGTTTTTTGCTGTTCTCTGCTTCCATTATTAAGGGAGGACAACCAATATCATGCTGTGTGTAGCCTATCGTTCCGCGGCAAGTGTATGCTGTGGCATGGACATTCTGTGTATATTTTGCATAGGATTCCTTGTGACCGTTAGAGGAATCCTAGGGATGCATGGAACCCCAATTCAAATCGCTGATTTTGTTCGCATCCTGTCCAAAAGAGGTTAATAGACGTAGTCGCTCTCACCACTCTTTATAACACTCCCCGTCATTTTCAATAAATATATGGTTTGTTTAATGGTCAATCTTTTGAGAAATTCATGACAAAAATGGTAAAAAATAAAGTGGCGCAGGTTTCCTGGTCATGAGCATGTTGTTAGTATTTTTTGGGGTGTACCACTGTCAGGTAACAGGGTTCATTGTCAATATAAATATGTCAGGGGTTTAGTGATTTGACAGGAAATGGATTTTTAAAGGGTTTTTCTATGATCTCTATTGAGTGAGTTGTTGGTGTTTTTTCTGGATACAACTTTATTAGGAGTTTAATCATGTGAATTCTTATTGCTTTATTAAACACAAATTTAAATTAAAAAATAAATTTATTAAGGTTTTATTTAAAATTGTGAAAGGAGTTAATTATTTCAGTTTTTATTTGTTTATTCATCATAAAGTTTAAAATAAATATATATAATATATAATTTGTTTGTTGTTAGGAATTTAATCTTTAAAATTCCTTTTGTTTTATTGAAACACCAATTAGGATTTTAGGGTTTATTTGTTTTGAATTTTTTCATTTGTTCATTATATCAATAATTTAACTTAAAAAATGGTGCAGTGTATTTAAAACATTAAGTTAAATGTAAATTTAGTATAGCAAGTTAAGTTCTGATTAGTGAATGTTTATGAGTTTTGGATAAATTGTGATTGGGTGTTTTGTTAAGGCACTTTTTGATGTGAAGTTACTAGTTCAATTCTTTGTCTTGATCGGTGTGATATATTGGACATGTTGAAGATGTAGTCTTGCCAAGCTTTAAAAAAAATTGATTAATTGATGCAAATAAATATTAGTTGTTGCTTGAGAGAAAACATCATATCTATGGATAATGTAAATTACTCGATATAAATCTATCTTAGCTCATCTAAAGTTAAGATAATTATAATATTAATTTTATTTCTTTTATTTTTTTATTGTTATTTTATTTAATTTGACTAACTCAAAATCTTTAAAAATATATATACAATAACATCTATTCCACATTTTTAACACAATAAAATAATGTAAGATTATTTTATGTAATTTGATTAAGTCAAAATGTTTAAAAAACAAGATATTATAATATATATTCACACTTTCAACACAATAAAATAATGTAATATATTTTAAAATTCTTACTCAATTTTAGAGAAATTACACGGGAAAAAACAAAAAACAAAAATTT
>APFE031101043.1:177569-204009 GCA_000404065.3 Pinus taeda
AATAAAAATTAACTTAAATTATTTTGTTGTTAGGTAATATTACATTGACTTATTATTGAGTAATAATTTTATAGATAATATTTATATTTAGAAATGCAAATAAACATTTTTTCTTACATGAAAAATAAAGATGTCATTTTTTATAATGGGAAAGATAAAAATGCCAAGTGGCCTAATACTTTGATTTGAATAGAAAAAAGATGACAAATGGCTTAAATTGTATAAATAAAGAGCACAAAAGATACCAAGTGGCTTGTTAATAAAAATAAGGATTAAATAAACATCAACTTGTTATAAATTATAGTTATCTCTTATATATTTTAGAGTTTTTAAGGTATATTTTTCAATTGAATTTAATAGGGATTTGTTGACATTACAAGTTGCCATTTTCTTTATGAGAAAGATAAAAATTCCAAGTGGCCTAAACCTTCTATTTGAATAGAAAGAAGATGACAAAAGGCTTAAATGGTATAAGTAAAGAGCACTAAAGATACCAAGTGGCTTATTAAATAAAAATAAGGATTAAATAAACATCAACTTATTATTATCTCTTATATATTTTAGACTTTTTTTTTTAGAAATTACAAGTTTGAGTTTCGAACTTTCCAAGTGTTTTTCAAGGTGTACTCAAAAACACATTTCAAATAACAAAAGATCACAATTTCACCAAAAATTATTTAGGGATATTCGACCAAAAACTAGGAAACATATAATAATTAAACACCACCTTTAAACAATATTCTCTATAAAAGCACAATAAAAAAATAATAATAAAAGAGTAAATCAACCTTGAGAGTAAGCTCAATTCACTGAGTTTCGTTGCTAAAGCACCTTCCTAAGATCACGGGGTTAATTCTCCTCAACACCCTTGGGGTTAGGCTCTATTAATAAACTGACATATAAACCAACATGATCTAATATTTCCTTCGGACAAAGAAAAAAGGAAGAAAAGAAAAGAAGAAGAAAAAAAATAGTAGTAAAAGTAAATTAAAAATAAAATTTGATATTAAAGAAATAAATTCTTTATCATAATCATATTCCATAATAAACTTTATTAATAAATTAACTTATATTATTATTTTTGTGGTGTATATTAACTTATTATTGCATAATAAATCTATGAATAATATTTATATTAAACAATAGATGGACATTTTTCTTATGTGAAAAATAAAAATGCCATTTTCCTAATGAAAAAGATAAAAATGCCAAATGGCCTAAAGTGACTAGAAAAAATATGACAAATGGCTTAAATATTATAAGTGGAAAAAAAAATGACTTATGGCTTAAACCTTATAAGTGAAGAGCAAAAAGATACAAGTGGCCTATAAAATAAAAATAAGGATTAAATTAACATCAACCTGCTTTTGTTGAGAACTTAGTGAAATTGGCCCTTTGGCTATCCATCCAAATGAGTGTAACTTTATAAAGTAAGGAGTGTAATGATAACCAACTACATGGGTAATCATAAATACGTGGCAAGAGTGAACTGATCGTGGAGTCTCCTCAATAATGGTTGAGCCACCCAACATCATGTTGTTCCAAACATGTCTCAACATATGGCAACTTAATCAATATTCAGCACCCATCGTTTCTTTTAATGATTTTATTTGCTTTTTAAAAACATATTGTGAAGTGCAATGATTGCTAGAATTCGTTGCAAGCTTGAACCATGCCTTAGGCCTTCATTTAATTTTTGCATTCATTATTAAAGTGTAGGGTTTTGGATTGTTTTGTGAGTCTTTCTCTTAGGTGAAGCGAAGTGGAGAGTTGAAAGAAGCACTAAAATCCATTTTAGGTTGTTGTCATCTCTTTAAAACCCAACCAACAAACAAGGGTTAAAAGTCTTATGTGTTTGAATGTTGTTTTCCCTAATAAAGCAAACTCCTTTAAATGTTATTGCCAAGATGATTACCTTCACAATATGGAATATTGTGCACATGTTTAAATTATTAACATATATTATGGGTTTGATTTCAACAATGAAGAGGTTTCAAAATGTAATGAATATGAGAAAATCCATCCTTTTTATTAGTTAACTAAAGAATGTTTTGGAAAATTGAGAAGAGGTAAAGCATTAATGATATGAAGAAGACACTCATATGTAGTAAATTATAAAAACACAAATATGAGAAAATATTGATTCATTATCAACATGTGATACATTCGTTTGCATTATTTATTTATTTTTCGGTGTGGTTCATGGACACTAGGTGGTCGTTACATCCACGGAAATATCCAGGATGATCAACCCCGAAGGGAATCAAGCCCCTCGGCCAAACTAGCAGGGCCTAACTCCAAGCGCGTCGAGGAGAATTGACCTTGTGACCTCTCAATCAACGAGGTACTTAACAACGGGGACTCGACCAGTTGAGCTAACCCTTGGGGCTCACTCGTTTGCACTATTATATATAGTATGAAATTATAAGTTTCTAATTAAATAGAATAAAGAAGGCAAGTGAATCATGCTTTTATCTGCAAGTTCGGGGGAGGTTGGCTTACTGAGAAAGAGTTAGAGTGATGGATGCAACAGAAATGGCAACCTAGAGGTGAGATTGGTATAAGATTGGGACCAAAGGGGTTTTCTACTACAACTTTCTCTTGTTTTGGGGACAATGGTAGGGTTTTGAAGGTGGCCCTTATTTTTTCAATAATGTGGGTCTTTACATGCGGCGTAGGAATGTTTGACTCGAGACAAAGAGGAGTTTTTGGTGGCCGCTATTTAGGTGAGACTCTGCTCCTTACCAGTGGATTTTTGGATGCCAGAAATCTTGAAGGGTATTGGGAATGCATTAGGTGAATTTGTCACAATATTTGAGGTTACAAATAGAGGTAGAAACATGTCTTATGCTCGTCTTTATGTGTACATGAACATTTCTCAACCCTTGTCAAAGTCAGTAGATCTAGAATATCAAGGGGAAATTTGGACTCAAATCCTAGATTACGAACATGTGTCATTTCGTTGTCGGCATTGTCATAAGCATGGCCATCTATTTAGAGATTGTCCATTGTGGAAGAGAGAACAAGAGAATGTTGGGTTGGTGTCCAGTGAGGGTTTTACAAAATCTATTTCTAGACGACAGAATAATCAAGGATGGGTTGCTTGTCCAGTGAAGAAATTGGAGGGGAAGAACACTTTTGTCATCCTAAAGGAGATGGAAGAAGAAGTTAATTTGTCAAATGATGTCTTAATGTTAGACATGCCTACATAGCCTTCAGTAGAGAAGCAACCACGAAAAGACAAAAAACAAAAACAAAAAAAAAAAAAACCAAAAAACAAACTCCAGAGGGGGAGGGTAAGGAGTTGTTGATGGAGTATTTTTTTTAATCTTCGGGGATTGGAGAGGTCATTCCATTGATAAAGATAAAATTTGAAACACTGACTGAGGAAGAGCATAAATTAGTGAATCTCATGAACAATTGGGTGACAAATGATCTAGCTGAGTTACCAAACAAACAAAGGGAGTTGTATGCCAAAGCATATGTTGATTGGAAGACAAGGAAATGACAAACCATGTCAAATGGAAATGTGATTAGATCAATGCTTGAATTGAAGTAGAAAGGTAAGGAATTGCTTGTTAAGTACCCTAAAAGAAAGAGGTGAAAGACATCGCAAAAGTTGCTTCAAGACACAGGGGAAGAATTAATTAACTTGGGACAAGAAACAACAATCTCTGAATTTTTTCACCTTCTCAAAAATCATTACAATGAAGATCCTCACTTTGAATATGTGGGGTTTAAATAGTAAAGGAAAGCAATGTTAGTTGCAGGATATGATAAATATAGAGAAGCTAATGATGGTAATTTTACAGGAAACCAAGGTTTCCATGAATAAAATGTCATAAAAAAGTGAGAGTTGTTGGTGGGGATGTGAAATCATGGCTATTATTATCATGGATAGTGTAGGAGGGCTTGCAATTTTGTGGAATCAAGAGGAAATTATTTTTCAAGGCTCGGTGGCTAGTCCTTGAATTTTGACAAATAGGTTTAGATATTTGAGGTCTCATAAAGTGGTGGTCTTAAATGTGGTTTATGGTCCTCCTGTAATGGAAGAAAATTGCAACTTTTGGAGAACATACAAGGTCACAAGAAGCTTATCGTTGACTCTCTTTGGATACTAGGTGGGGATTTTAATCTTATTCGATTGTTGGCTGAGAAAAATGGTGGACTTTGAAAGCTAGATCCTAAATCAACCTCCTTTGATGGGTTTATTGATAGGTTATGATTAGTAGATATACCAACCATCAATCACACTTATACTTGGAATAATCGACGAGGCGGTAGACATCAAGTCACAAGTCGATTAGATTGGGTTTTGGTTTCCGAATTGGTTTTGCGCAAGGAAAATTTTATTGAAGCCACCATCCTTCCCTCTCTCGGATTAGATATTGTGGAGAAACCCGAATGTCAGTGGGTGTAAATTTTGGTGAAGCTTAAGATGCTGAAATTTTAAATTAAATTACGGTATAAGGAGGAGTTTGGTAATATTTTTGAAGAGAAAATCAAACTAGAAATTCAAATGCAAGAAGTGTATCAATAAATGATTCTGGAAGGCCAAACACAGGAATTAGTGTTGGAGGAGGGAAACACGTTGCATAAATTGGAATTGAGGAGACAGCGGGAGGAAGTATTCTGGAGGCAAAAATCTCATGTTCAATGATTGAAGGATGAGGAGAGAAACTTGAAATGAATCTCATGTTTGATGATTGAAGGATGAGGAGAGAAACTTGAAATGTTTTCATAAATCCATGCTACAGTGATGACACTCTAATCAGATATTTTCCATAGTAGGGAGAGATGGGGTACAAAAACTTCTACATCCAAAAATAGAGGAGGAATTGATTACTCTTTATAGGACTATCATCTAAGAGCCCCCTTATAAGAGACAATTAGATATTAATATGGTTTTACAATGTATCCCAAATCTCATTAGTAATGAGCAAAATATTGCTTTGATGCAACCAATTTCATTTCAGGAAGTAGAGGTTGTGGTTATGGACATGCCACAAAACAAAGTGCTTGGACCGGATGGATTTACTTCTGATTTTTACAAAGCTTGTTGGAGTTTTCTTGGACACGAAATTTATGAGGTGGTGGAGGAATCCCATCAATTTTAGTCATTGTGGGGTGGTTTCAATGCAATATTTCTGACCTTAATTCCAAAAGCTGACAGATTTGGGAATCCAACTGGTTTTCAACCTATTGCACTATAAAACGTCATCTATAAGGTGATACCAATGGTGATCATGAATCATTTGAAACCTTTACTTTCAGAGTTCATTTCTCCAGAGCATATATGTTTTGTTGAAGGAAGACAAATCTTGGATGACATCATAACAGTTCAGGAAATTATTCATTCATTGAGATGCTTGAAGAAGGAAGGTATGACCATTAAGCTTGATATGTCTAAGGCCTATGATCGCATCAGCTAGGATTATTTGGCATAAGTTCTTGATGCTCTTAGTTTTCCTTGGTATTAGATTTCTTGGATTCAATCCCTCATATCTTCCCCTTTTCTCTCTACTTTGATAAATAGGTCTCCTTCTGGAAATTTTACTCCGTCACGTGGATTACGTCAAGGTGATCCATTGTGCCCCTTTCTTTTCATACTAGCTATGGAAGGTTTAGGTCAATTTTTTACAATTTCTTATTCTCAAGGGAAAATAAAAGATGTATGGTTATTTAGGGAGGACCTTCCTATGACACATCAGCAATTCATTGATATTTCTATATTTTTGGCATTCCCACCCTCAAAGAAGTCAAAGCAGTTCGCTCCTCATTGTCAACTTTTATGGAAGTTTCTAGTACCCTTATTAATAATGTAAAGACTAGCATTGTTAGTATGAAGTTTTTGGATAAGTGTACCAAAAAGCTCCACTTAAGCTATTGGTGACAAATATCCCTAACAACAATAAATAAACTATCAATGTTCTACAAATCTGCAATAAAAATATTAGGAAACCCTACAAAAATTAACATGCAAATGTAAAGAGACATATAGCAGTAGGAAATGATATGAAAACTCAATGGAACAAGAATGGTTTTTATTGTTATTAAGTAGACAAAACTGAATACACCTAGTGAGGAGAGTATGTAGACTCGAATCTACTAAATCCCCCTTTGTGTAGTGGGTCCTTTGATACCCTATGTTTCAACTACAACTCTCTTCCTTTCTCCAAGATGCAATTTGCAAAGAGGAAATGGTGGTGGCATGAACTCGAAAATGGGAGCTCAAATCTCATGAGATGATAATGGCGATGATGAAAATGGTCATGTGTAGAGAATGAGGAGAAAACACCTCTATTTATAATAAAATATTAGGATAAATCAAGATCTAGAAAAATAATAAAAAAAAAATATTACACCAAATCAAGATCTAGCCACTAGGAATATTTTATTATATTTTAGAGAGGGAAAGATTATTTGAAAAGATTAAACATCTTTCTTAGTAAATTAACTCAAAAAATAATGATTTGTTAAGTTAATTAAGGAATATCGTTAAAGTAATTAATAAAAGTGTAGTCTAACTTATAAACGAAATGGCCTTTTCACGACATTTTTCTGGTTAATTTAATCAAAATCCAACAGAAAATTTTAAATACTTGAGTTTAAATTGTTTAATCCACATAATTCGAGTGCCCTTGGGGTTTTCAAGGTGTTGAATCCATTTATGCACTCAAAAATGTATTTTAAACAACAACAAATCTTGAAATTGTATTGTCATATTTTGTTGAATTCCGATGAAAAAGTTATTTCATCTATAAGTTAGACTATGCCATTAATTAATAAAAATGATTTATTAACTACTTTGAGGGGATAAAGTCAAAAGAAAATAAAAATAATTATTAAATAATGATTTAATAATTATGTAATGAGGGAAATAGGGGATAAATAAGGAATAATAAATAAATAATGATTAATTTAATTATCCCTGAGTGGTTAAATGAAAAATGGTTAGAAATAATGATTTCACAGTTATTTCAAGAGAATAAAAAATAAATAGTGATTTATTTAATTATTCTCATGGGGTTCTTGGATTTTAATGAGAAATAATTTAGGAAAATAGTTCACTAAATTATTTCCTAAGGTGAAACTAGGTTTTAATGTGTAAAAACCCACGCTATAGGTGTATTTCGATCAACCTAGTAGGAAATGGCTAGGTGATCATTTTTTAGGTGATAACAAGCATCTTCTTTTTTAACTGTAAGGAGGTGATTCAGTGTCATTTAGTGCGTGTTTTAGAATTTCACAGAGCCAATCTGCCACCCAAGTATTTGGGGGTTCCATTGGTTTTAAATTCTAAAAGGATTTGTTATTGGCAAGATGTGGTTGAAAATCTCTCTAATAAGATCAATAATTGGACTTTTCAGGCTTTGAACTTTGTTGGACAATTGACCTTAACTAAGTTTGTTCTTCAAGTGATTCTAATATACCAAATTTCAACTATGTCAATACCTAAAGTTTTTTGTGGTAAACTACAGTCTCTGTGGTGCAATTTTCTCTTGAGGGGTTCTAACAAGGCAAAGAGATGGTCATCAATGGCTTGGGAAATGCTAGTGAAGCCTAGATTGTCTGGTGACCTGGGTCTTTGAGATCCATATATGCTCAGTGTGGCATTAGGGCCGAAGTGATGGTGGAGATGGTTGATCGAAGGGAATGCATTATGGAAGAGAATCTAGTTGAGGAAGTATGCATTGGTGCTATTATAAGAAGATCGTCTTAAATATGATTTGACCTCAATAGGCTCAAGCTTATGGAAGTGGGCGCAGGAAAACAAGGAAGTTGTGAGAAAGTATGATTTTCGGGAGATCGAGGACGGGGCTTCTACTTTATTTTGGGATGAAGCTTGGCAAAAATTACATTGCTTAAGTGAGATCAACAATATTTGGGCTTTGAAAACTTTCATAGATGTTCTGAGAACAGTGAGAGTTAGGGATTTTTGGAAGTAGGAGATGGATCCTAAGGCTTGGAGGAGATGGAAAGATAAGGAGGATTGTCCATGTTCCTCACAAGAAATGCATTGGGAAGCTTTTCAACGGGTATTATGGGAGAGGAGGATTTTATTCTCTCAAAATAAAGATATACTGAGATGGGGTATGAGACAGATAGGTTCAATTACTTTGAAAGAAGATTACGAGGTAATTGTGGATCATGAGAAGATGGGAAAGGATTTTATCTGGAGAAGGTATGGTCTATAATCCACTGACCAAATGTTACTCTTTTCCTTTGGTTGCTTGGTAGACGTTGGTTGCTAACTTGGGATCGTATTCATAGAAAAGGATATGAAGGACTATCCATTTGTTTTCTTTGTTGTCAGTAGGAGGAGAATCTAGATCATCTCTTTCTCTCATGTTCATAAGCTAAATAGGTTTGGCTCATTCTTAATTTATTTTTTCGAAGGGATATTCTTTAGCAAGAGAATTATTGTGTTTTGATGGAACAATGGAATTTTTCGAAGTTTAAGAAACCTATCTTGAATAGGGCTTTAGTGAAAGGTTTTATTTTATGGAATCTGTGGAAGGAAAGGAACAATAGGATTTTAGAGAAAAGAGACGAAATTGTACAATGATAAGAGAGTTGGTTTTGTCTAATATCAGAGAATATCTCCTTGTCATCTCATGGTCTAATGAAGATTGGAAGGTTGACGATATGGAGAGTGAGATTATGTAGAAATTGAATCTAGATCAATGAATGGTCACACTCAAAGAGAAACCACTCATGGATTCAAACATTTCCAAAAGAGTCCTTTTCACTGCCTCTAAGAGAATCTATTAAGTTGAACTTTAATGGAGCATCAAAGGGTAATCTTGGAGTAGCTAGATTCAAAGGGGTATTTTATGATTATCGATCTTCTTATGTAAGAATCTTCACTAAGAGTTGTGTGGTAACAAGCGACAATATGGAAGAGTTCATGGTGTTGAAGAAAAAATATTCAAATTACTATTAGGGAAGGGTTTCAATTATTGCAAATAGAGGGAGATTTAATGATTGCCATTTAGTGTGTTCAAAAACTTTTAAATGGGAAATCACAAAGGAAGATTGTGAAAAGCTAGAGGATGGAGGGGATTGTGGAACATATAAATGGGTTGCTTGATAAATTGGAATATGGTGTTGTCCAACATACTAGGAAAACAGGGAATAAGGAGGCTAGCTTTTTGGTTAATTTAGGTTGTCGCCTTAAGGATGTGGACCTGGATGAGAAATGGTCTTTTACCAGCATGGATGGTGATCTTGCATCTCTCTAAGGTGCGTTGGATATGTGATCCTGGAGGATCTTGTCAGATCAGTTGCACAGGTTCATCGTCAGTGTACAGTGTCGTCGTCAGCATTCAGTTCAGTGTCGTCAGTTTCGATAGTGTTGTTTATGGTTCCGGTTGTTCAGGTAATGTCTATGGTTGATATGGTTTAGCACCTGGTTGTTGACGTGAGTTGTCGTCAATTCCTCCAGGATATGATTTTCGATGTGGGTTGATCATTCGCCTTGCAGATTTTTGTGTCGACATATGATTGTCATCCTCCTTTGCAGGATTTGGTGTCGACATGGGTTTTGTCGTCCTTTTTATAGGGTTTGGTTATCTTCGTCATGAGACAAATGTTGCTAATGTCACTTTGTGACGAATGGTTGTAAACAGGTTGATGAAAATAACTATGTATTAAAACCCTAAAACTACATCTAATCCTAACCTAATCCTAAGTTTACACCATAACCTAAGTCTAAATCTAAACCATAACCTAAATACACCATACATAAGTTATAAACCTATGAAAACGTTACAATGCAAACCTATGTGTTAAAACAATACATACAACTTTGTATTAACTCTCGGCCTTTGCAAATATATTTAAATACATTATAAAACAAATAAAACCATATAACAATCCTTAACTGCTAGATGTTAACCGTGCAGGGACCGTATTCATGTGATCAGAAGGTTTAAACGGTAGGGTAAGAGTTAGCGATGTATACCACAGTCCCTAACCGCTATCGACTAACCGCGTTAGAACAGTTGTCATGTGAGTGTAGCCGCTATGGTGAACAAACGGTAGGAGGTTAGCCGTAACCGCAGTCCCTAACTGCATCAGAACTGCAATGGTCAGAGGTAAGTGGACACATGCAAAACCGTCAAAGCGATGGTAGCCAGAACCGCCAAGGGAATTCTGTGGAGGTGGCAGTTGGTGGTTAGACCGCCACCTATTCACATGGGTAGTCAACCTCCTCCGCTCGGTTAGTAAGATGCCAACAACTAATGGCTTAATATAAAGTCTGTTTATGGGTTTGTTTAAGGTTTTTGCTATTAATTAATGTAACCACCATGCAACCCTATCCTAAGGTGTCCAGCCATGACAAGACTGAACCAATTCAAACCCTATTTTGAGTTGATTCACTCCTAAATTCAGCTTGAGGAGGCTTGAATGCACCTAGTGGGTTTAAAAGGAGGTTTTTTTTCATTGAAGTGGATTAGAGTGATTTTGGTTTTTGTATGCCGATTTTGGAGGTCATAGTCGTTTTTGTTTTTAGTGTAACAGGAGCATCCAAAGTCGGAATTGGGAACCGTGACAGGCGTTGGAAAGCTGGTTCAGAGAGCTATCCTTTGATAGTGATCAGAAGTACTTACATGCACATCTAGTTTGGTCAAATATCTGTGTAATCGACCTCTTCTGTTTCAATCCTAATAAAACAGTCGCCCATCTTGAAAGCAGACCCAAAGACGTAGTCCAAGGACGAACTCTGTAATCAATTTTGTTGTCTAGTATCGCTGTGTTTTTGTTGTTTCACTCCTGTTATGCATATTACTTATCTTTTATCAGCTGTCGTAAAGTCTTTCTTCTCAAGCAATTCTCTCATTCTTCGCACTTTCTGTTAACAATCAGTTCATGAATGGCTAATCAATTCTACATCAGTTTTAACTTATGATCATTTCAAATGAATATGGTTCAATCAATCCCTGATGGGGGTGCCACTATGGTTTCAATGGACGCATTGGAGGGAGCGCTAAATAAACATTTGTTCATTCCTAAGAGTGAGTGGCATAAGGAAGTTAATGCTAATACCTTAGCTTGTGTGCTACAAGGTATATTAATTTTTAGGTTTACAGAGATAGGAGGACACGATTTTAGATTGTTTGACCGAGGAGGTGAGGATAATCCCTTGTCCTCCACTAATGGTTGCATATTTGAAGTTTGGGGATGGCTTCTTTGGTGCAGTGTGTGTATTCCGTCGATTGAGAGTTGGGTTAAAGAATTATATGTTGAGTGGGTTCTATGGTTTATGTTCCTTATGGTAGATGGTGTAGATTTGCATCATCCTCTTCTTGTGCATTTAGATCTACTCGTTTGAAGTTGCCCTTGGGAAGATTTGGGATGCCTTGGCTCAGATCTAGCTTCTCCCGACATGCAGTGCACATTTCTAGAGCTAAAGGCTATGCCTTGGCTCCAGGAATTGCACAGAGGTTGCCAGTGACTGGCTCCATCTATGCTTTGTGCAATTCCAAGAGATAGTCCCACGTCTTGCCCACTGGCATTGTGCAATGCGCAATCCAGTTGCAGTCCACAGCAAGCCATACTAGACTACACTCTGCGTAGTTCTAGTCATCAATGCCTCTCACTAGAAGCTGGGACTACGTAATATTTCTCAGTAGTTGTCTAGTTTGTTGCATGATCGATCCTTGAAGTTATTTGTGTTTTTAAGCTGACATTTGCTTGCCATGAGTGTCCACTCTATCTCCGTGTACATCAGTTTTTGAGCAGCTTCTCAGCAGTATAGGCAGCATGGTTTCCAAGAGACATGGACCAAAGGATACTGTAGAGAGAAGCACTGGAGACATAGTTGAACAGGTGCCAATGAACTTTCCCATCTATGCAAACATACAGCTGTTCGTTGAGAAGGACATGAAGATTACATAGTGGGAAATAAAGGACATATTTGTAGGCAACTTCAAGGAAGATCTAGAAGATCGACAAGTCTATGTCAACATTCACAAGTCAAGCTTGTATAGGGTTGCATGCAGTTACCCTGCCCACCCATGTGTGGATATCATTCACTAGATTGCCTCACATACCGATCCTAAGATGATGACACTGAGAAGTAAGAGTGGAACACAACTTTCCACCTCCAAGACGGAAAACTACCATCAAATGTATCACCTGCCACAGCCAGTGAACTACATGGATGCATTGTTCTACACTCCCAACAACAATGTGAATACTAGAGACATCATGAAGCATTGTTTAAATGAGACATCAAAGTTCAAAGTGACACCCAACCCGGTCTACAAGACAAAGTCACTCAAGAAGGCTTACTAACTCTTGGTCATCTTTGCACGCTGCTTGTATGGCCAAGAGAGCACGGAGACCTTCCCACAGAATTGGGTGGTTACGTTGGAGTAGTTGGAAAATGAAGGAAGGCCATTCAACTGGTTTGATATGTTGGCTGTTCAGTTAAAAATGCATGTCACTAATTCCCAGAGTCTTCCTAAGGAATATTAAGCAATATTCTTTATGCCCACATACCTGCTTGATGCAATTTGTGTCCAGCAACAGTTCCCTGGAATGGGTTGAACATGGAGACCATCAAAGGATGTTGTGAACATCTATTGCAAGTTTCTCTCTGAGCGCAACTACCAAGGAGTCATGGCGAGGTTGTCTGACCACTTCATCACCCTGCTATATAGGATGATATTTAAATAGGATCCCCCTTGCATGTCCTAAGAAGCGATGCAGGCATTGCTTAACATTGCAAATTGGTATGCCTCACCTAGTGGCACCTTCATCAAGATGTTTGACACAGAGAAACCTTTGCATGATCAACCGAGGTTTGCCATGGACAAGCTAGTCATGCAAGAGGTTCCACACCACATCTCCACAAGGTTATCAGTCAGAATACACAAGAGGAAGAAGGCATCATGGCCTACTCTTCCTTTGAGGCTTGAATTGCACCAGATTCGTACCTTGAAGAATGCGGATGCCGAGGCTAAGGACTTGAAGAAGTTTGGGTTCAACACCAAGAGTTTCAATTTGTATGATCCCCACTGCATATGCAAGAACCACTATGCGAAGGTGTATTACCCATGGATCCATGGGGCATGTCATTAGATAGAGGAAGATCCTTGGAGGTATTGCTATAACTCCTCTAGGCTCAATGAATTGGTCAGCATAATAGTAGAATGGAAAGCAACAATACAAGGAGCTGCAACACAGGAAGCAACAACGACAATAACAGTGAGCAACAAACCAGCACAAGACAAAGGCAAGAGGAATATTGCCTAGAGTGCAGAGGCTAAGCAAAGCTACAAGGTTAGAAAAGAGACTCTTGTTGAGAAAGTAGCTTTGAAGATAAAGGCAAAGAGGTGACAACACAAAAGGAGAGTAGAACGGAGGAAGAGAGAGAATAAAAGGTTGGAAGATGCAGATAGGAAGTTGCAGGAGATGGAGAAGAAGCTAAAAGTAGAGCAAGGTCTCAGGAGGAGAGAAAGGGAAGAAAAATGAAACAAGAACAAGAGCAAAAGGCAAGGCGTATTGACAAAGAGAACTGCTCCTATACAGGTTGAAATAGCAAAGCAGCTAATAGATGAAGAAGAGGTTGAGAAGGTGCAGGTTCGAGAATTTTCTCTGCAGGTTGAGTAGATGGTTGAGGCAACAGACATGGAGATGGAAGAGGAGCCACAAGATCAAGACATTAATCTCATTCCAAGAGCATCCGAGGTTGCATCACAATCTCTGCCACCTCTAGAATCACAACTGGTCCCGAACGAGAAAGGAGAGGTTGGTCTCCTTGATGATGATACGAAGTGTACAATTAGTCATCCGACAAGTGACAACATAGGATTGTACAAGAACGAAGAAATAAACTCTTGGATGATCACGCATCACCTACGCACATAGAGGAAAGGGTGATTGTGTCAAATGTTAGAAGACATCTAGTTGCCATGGGCGAGGCTTCTTAGGCTTATGTAGAAGCCACAAGTTCGATGATCAAGTTATTGATAACAAAGAATGATCGGATGGTGAAGGACCTGTAAAAGGTGAGGCAGAGAATAGAGCAATTTGTAGGATCCGCTACAGTAGAAATGAAGGAAGCAATACTTGTGGAGATATCAACTTTAGAGACCGCCATGCAGACACTGTATATCATATTTTTCACCATGCACAAAGTGGTTGTCCATCTATATTGTTTTCAGCAACAGTGTGCAAAGACAACCTAAACTCTCAAGGACATCCATGTTGCTATTGTGCATGTACACGAATGGACAATAAGGTACAAGGGGGCCCCACTTTAATTGCACAAGATGATGAAGCCACAGGTAGAGCTAGACAAAGCACAAATTTAGATGTTGATCGGAACTATGAGTAGCTCCCTCCGCTCATCACCACCAATGGGTCTTCCTATGCACGATTGTACAAGAGTCTGGATGTCATAGTGAGGACACACATGATCCCTTCCATTGGAACCCTCAATCAAGCCATGAGGAAGAACCAAGTCATGCTGGAGATTGATGGGTACATAGAGTAGTTGATGTGTGAAGCCACTAATGATGAATTGCAACTGAGTGTAGAGAACTTGCAGAAGTACATCATTGGTATAGCCACACTCAGGACAGTGATGTGCATGCTTAAGGATGAGTTGGATAGAGGTTTCAGAACCATATACTCAGAAGCCATGGAAGCAAGAGTCTGCTTCGATAAAGACAACACCAAACAGAACAACGACATGATAGTGTAGTACCAAGCTTGGTATTAGCTTGTCATGGAAGACCACCATAAGGAGGTTACCGAGTTGGTCTTTCCCAAAGACCCCGAGTGATATTGTTTGTCTTGTTAGGCTAACTCAAGCCTATTTTTGTCCCACATGGGTATATGTGGAAATTGTATTATTGTAAATATATTGTAAGTGAAATCCCAAGTGTCACTAGTGGAATGTGAATAATCACTATGTAATGTGAAGAGTCATGAGGGTAGTCCAAGAGTCAAAGGGGAATGTAAAGGGTCACCCCACCCTTTTCTATATATAGAACCTCATAACTCATAGTACAGGCTTTTGGGAGCCAATATTTTGGCTAGGCATTACTTAGAGAACGCTTGGAGAGTATTTTAACGAGCCTTGGCTTCTCCACAACATAGTGCGAGTACATCTCTTCGAAGGAGTAGGTGGTGTTAACTATAGTGTTCCACTATTGGGGCTAGTGGTTGTCAATGGTGTATGTATGGATGGAAATTTCACTTAATAATATAGCTAAGGCAACACATTTTCATGCATACGTTGTTATTGTAGTTTGATTATTCTGGTTACATTAGCAACATATGTTATTTTACTCACGCATTTGTGTATGAACTATTTTGTATGCGATTGTATGGATCTCGTTGAAGATGTGTTGTTGTATTAACCGTCACTTTGGATGGTGGACTATTCTGCTTTCAGCCTGTGATGTCATTTTGCTCGTGTGTTCCTTTAAAGTTTCATACTATTACAGATTTCTAAGGGACACACTTCCTTTTCCCCTTTGTGTGTTAGAACCCCCATGCATCTCACTTGACTCGTTGCAAGGTCACACACTTGCTTCCAATAAAGTTATCATACTTACCTATGCGCGCTACTGTAGTCAAGGTATTACTGTACTACCCACTGCTGGGACTCCTACTCCAAATCGTGTGAGGTTTAGTTGGGAATTCTTACCAGGGAGATCCCCTGACATGTTGGAGGGTCCAACACCGTTAACAAATCCAAGATCGATAATCCCAGAAACAGATAGTATTTCCCAGAAATATTTAGGATCCGAGTATGGGCTGTAGACATTACATACCATGATTCTTTGTGCAAAAACCATGACATACCCATTGACAATGATTCATGCATCACATTTAAAATCTATAAATTCAAAATTTTTAGGATTCCACATGATTCCCAAGCCTATCGAAAAACCGGTAGCACCAATCATAGAAACATGTCAGTCAGGACATATGGATAGCATGGCTTCCCATGTGTGGTGAAGTAAAATTATAAGTGCAGACACAAACAAATTCCTCTAGCCTGATAATGGGTTTCGCCACAACAAATACATTCTATGGAAGATTTCCTTAGGTTAGAACCAATTAAGAGGGCCTACCTCTTATTACGTTTATCCCGTTTGATGATATCCTTGCTTGCTTGCTCCAGCTATTTCTTGCTTCTTTCCTCAAGCACCTAAAACAAGTAAACAACAGCAAACAACAACCGTGATAATAGACAAATTGTAATTCAACCTACTTAACAAGTCAAGAAACATTAGTCCATGAATATGTAAGATGGAAAATCATGTAGGAAATCAATCGATAGTTGCATATATTAATATCAAAGAGAGATTACAACCATTGCCTTGACGTTGTAGTCCTCCTCTGACAAGACCAGGTTCCCACGCACTTTTGCTAACATTCCATGATGGCCTCAATCAACAATAGTTTTAAGGTTCTTCCCTTTAGGCTTCACTCCAAACCAAATCACACTTCTCCCTCACACAACTAGATAGCTACAACTAAGAATAGCTTGTTGTTTACTCCAAACCAAAATAGCACTAGCACACCAACATTAACACTAGCTTGTGCTTAGGAAGAAGGGAGGTTTATATAGGATGAATGGATGGGAGATGGATCCTCTTCTCATGGGACAAGGTCTTATCCCTTGAAGTAATTCCATCATTATAGGGGAAAGGAGCCCAAACTGACATGCTTGATCCCATTCGGCCAAACCATTTACCAGACTTCCGTTACAAAGCTTCTAGAGTTGGAAGCTTCGGCTCCTAATTTAAAAAACTTTCCATAATAGGACCAACGCGACTGGAACATAGCTCAGTCGCTTCGGTCGGTGCTAGGGATAGTGCTAATCTCTGCACATCGGTGCGGGGGAGACAAAGGCCATTAGCGCCGATCTTGTAAACTGGGCAAAATAGAAGTTTAAGGGGAAATGGTGCAAAAGGGAATTGATCTGCTCATGAAGAGGGACACAATGGGAGTTTCTTCATGAAGGCAAAGCATGTGGGGTTCACTGTAGAGGTCCTCCACGATCAAGGAACGAGGAGTATAGGGACAGTGACAAAATGTTGTGTAACAGATGCCCCCAAAAGCGTGAAGGCTGAGCTAGAGTGAGGGATGAAATGCTTTATGATTCAATGTGGGGAACTGCAGCCTATTGTCGAAAAACCTGCAAGCAAGTACATATACATATACATAACTTAGAACTCTGTCAAATGATACATGAATCATGGCATGGACACAACCATCTAGAGAATGATCATGTAAATGGATCTAGGTATGGGCGCAGCCATCCGTCAAAGGGGACCATAATGAAAATAAAGCATGGTCATAGCCATCCAATAATGAGAAGGATCACATCCGATAACTCATGGTATGGTTGCAGCCATCCATCTGAAAGAGACATGCATATCAACATAACCATGTCACATCACTTCGCAACCTAGACTTTTATGATCTGAGTCCAGGGTCTTGCGCTCCAACACGACCCGATCAAAGTACTGATTCTAACATGTGAATAGATGTGTTGACGTCGAACATGCTAGAAAGTCGCTTGACTACTAGTCAATGATGTAAATTGTTAACAAGCGCGAGAGAAACCACCAATAATGACAATGGTCCTCAAGGTACTATCTACACAATCCATTGAATGTGAATAGAGGGACTGAAGTCGAACACCTGTGAAATCACTCGATCGAAAGCCAATGATGTGAACTTGTCGTCGAGTGCGAAGAACTTGTCATTAGGGCATGGAAGCTCTAAGGTACTAGAAGGGAGTCTCTCGATCAACTTCCCGGATAATGATTTGAAGTCGACGGGAAATGACCGTGTCAAAGGAGGGCCATAATGTTTCCCACGTCATTGACACGAGACGAAAGGATGCAAAATGATTTTGGATGATACAGAGAATCAGAGGTAAGTGTAACTGCAAAAAGACAACTCTTGAACATATCGGCGACACAACTGGAAGTTTGGCAACTTTTGGATCCATGGGATCGGTGGTCTTGATGACATGGTAGAGATCAAATGGAAGGCAAAAATGAACAGTCCAAACTCAGGAAGGTCAATGATACAAAGGAGGATATCCCAACTCGACACGAAGCAAAAAGTGTCATGTTTCAAGAGTGAGTTGCCGACACAATTGATGGATTTCCAAATTTCCCCCACCATTTATGGAAGGTACCCCATTTATTTTTTAATCGCAAGCCTAAAGGGGATAACATATGATTGCATTATAAGTTCATCCTTCGGATGAATCAGAGCTAGTAAGTTTAATGAGCCCTAGGAAGGAGAAGCTCATGTTTGTCATGGTGATGAATCCGATGTCGTTTAATAGTTTAACGAGTTCGACAAAGGTGTAACTCGGTATCTTTTTCATGTTTAGAGAGTTTGAGAAAGACACGGAAAAGAAAACTCCACCCTTCTCGTACATTTGTGTCTCTTGAGCCTTAAAAGGTAGAAAACAATACTTGAGAGAACCGCTTGACCATTTCAGTCAAGGAGTACCTTTTTCGTGAACATTGCCTTCTAGCCCAAAAAAGGGGTAAACTTATACTGGGTACATGACGTTTCGCATCCGTTAACGAGTTCAAAACGACAAGGGCTCGACCATATTTCCGCTTTTAAAGGGTAGGAGAAGAGCTGAAAGTGGACCCCCCATTTTATTTTCTTTTACAAGTCAAAAGGGAAAAACACTCGACAATCTTTTGATATGAGTTTAACGAGTCGAAAAAAGAGTTGAAACGTGACTTGTCATCAGTCGAACATCCATCACCTGTCGCTGCACAAAAAGGCAAAGTGTATTATCCAGTTCTTGAGGAAAAATAGGTCAAAATATTTACAAAAACCTGATATTTTCACGAAAAAATGGAAAAAAAGGAGAAAAATAAATATATTTTTACTATTTACCATTTTACCTTGTTGTGAAAAATTTTTACTCACTTTTGCCCTAATTGTTTTGGAGCAGATTGCGGGAGATCCGGGAGGTCAATCAACGAGTCGCCAGTTCCAGGTAAAAGTTAAAGCCTTGAGCTCCATTTTCATGTCTTTTATTTATGTTTTTAACCATTTTTTTAGTTTTTTGAGGGGTTTTTTGAAAAACTTTTTCGTCCTCGGTCGGTGCGACTTCTGGGTACAGAATCGCGCCGGCCGAGGGTGATTAACAAATCCAACCATGCTGTTCAACACAATTATTTTTAAAATAGGCACACCAGCACCGTGAATAGGGCAAAACCCTATTTCCTCAAAAAATCACCATTTAAACCCAAATTTTATGGGCCAATCATGATTGTTAACTGAAATTAATGGCTTTTGTAGGAAAGAATCGCTGAAAATGGTGGACTGAAAAGAACGGGAACATGAGGATGTTGACACCCAAACAATGAATGACCCAAATAGCCTGGAGGTTTTGAGGGCTTGCGGGCTCTTCAAATTCTTTCTCATGCCAGGGATACAGGCCCAGCCCAAGTCGCCTCAGTACCTGATTAGTATTTGGGACATTAATTGGGAGATATTTTTCATTGGCGACCAGGAACTGGAGATGGAAACTTCAGATATATACTTCATCACTGGACTGTCCCGTAGAGGGGAACCAGTGAACTTGTACGGGTCACGATTGATTGGGGCAAGCATATCTTCATTGCTTGCCTAACACTACCCTTAGGCCCTGAAATCCAAAAGTGGGAAGATAGATATTTCCAGTGTTCAAGATCTAACACTGAGAGTGCTTCTATTGACTATCAACAGAGTGGTGGGGTCCTAGGCGAAACATGAGACCAACAAGTCGAATTTCCTTTATGCTATCGATTGTACAACTCCTACGATCTTCAACTGGGTAGAGGCCATGAAGACCAACATCAAATGCTAGCTGTCCAAAGCTAAGGCGGGGAATCTAAAGCAATTTTGCTTTGGATATGTGCTTGTGACCTTCTTCTTGGAATGGATATCACTGTTCGAGTATCATCTGACTAAGGTAGATCCTCCTATGCCACACGATCTGTGAATGGCTTGCTGGAGTTGTTTGATGCCCAGGATCATTGGGGGCTAGCACATGTCATACCAACCTGCATTCTTTTCATGGCTACGACGACAGAAGATCGTCGTGGAGGATTGGCCATACAGTGGCACTGATTTCTATGGAGATCCAGATATGACCTTACCAGATGGAGATGAATTCAATGATGAAGGTAAAAAATCAAATTTTTAATTTTGAGATTTTTTTTTTTTAATTGTTTTTGGTATATATGTGCTTATAACATTTCTCTTGTTAATGCAAACGTTGGACTAGAGCAGCCTGCTGGGATGTCCCCAATAGCTAGGCGTGTCCCTCGCCCTATCAATGTTGTCGCTCCTTATCAGGAAGGGAGTGACAACGGGGAGGAGATCACGAGGAACCTTGAAGGGTTGACTCGTGGTATCCCGGAGTATGCTCAGGTAAGAGACATTCCTCGTTAGTACTAGAGACACATGGTGGGAGTCTCGGATCAGATCTGTCGATTGTTGAATCGTGTTGCACGAGCCGTATCATGCTACAACGATCACCATGATGATTAGTTCCTAGGTCCAACACTTACATTTTTTTTAGGCCTACATGCCATAGATATATGAGGCTTGCGAGCCGCCGATGTTATTTTAGACACACACATTATTTTTGGGGGTTTTGATGTATCAAACATTATCACCATATATATATGTTGTATTTTCTTGTCTACTATGGTACAAATGGTTTGTTTTATCTTTTCACATGTTTCTTAAATGTCTATCTAACACATGATTAGCTAATGCATTTGTCAATATATTCATGCGTTTAGGAATATGATGATATATAATGTAATCAAAATGTCTTTCCAATAGACAAATACAGACATACATTCTCAATATTTGAGGGTTTTTGACGAAATATTTCTCGTTGAGTTGAAGGACGACAAGCTATGAATCCAGGTTGACAACCAACTCTCTAATCTCTAGAGCGATGGCTTTTGACAACAATTCGATGACCACACTATATTCAACAATGTTGTTAGTTGTGTGACCTAAACAGATACCTTAAAGGTCAATCAACTCATTGTTAGGGTCATAAATAGCCCGTGCCAAGGATGATAGGTTTCGGGTACTACGACAAGCACCATCAGTGAAACCAATGTGGGGAGTCACAGACATCTGCAAAGCAAGAAAAGCATAGTAAATAGGAAAGATGTTTGAAAACTACCACACAAAACCACACTGCACAAAAATGAATGACACACTAATGTACACAAGTAACCATGCAAGATGACCTAAGCATGGTACTTCTTGAGGTAAAGCCCATTTCGAGGTTTATCTAGAGGATTTCCTTCATAATCAATAAGCTCATAGGCTCCTTTCTGCAAAACGTGTTTCACGATGTAGGGCCCATGCCACACGGGTTCGAACTTGCCACCCCCAGCTCATCGTTAGCTTGGTCGTATAGTAAGACCAAATCACCCTCAGAGAATGCCCGAGGGGAGACCAACTAATTGAAATGGGATTTGACCCATTTCTTTTGTGCTTCGATGACCAAGGTGGTGAGAAGGAGAGTCTCGTCCAGTCGTTCTAAATATAAGAGGTGTTCCTCATAAGGTGACATTTCGGGGAGGAATTCAACCACTAACTTGAGTTAAGGAATCTCGTATTTGAGTTGTAATGTTGCTTCCAGACCATACACCAGCTGGAATGGTGTGAAACTAGTTGCGTCTTTGGTTGAGGTTCGGTAGGCCCACAAAGCTGAAAAGAGCATGAGATGCCAATTTGACTTGTAAATCCCAATAGTACACTGAATTATTGTGACCAAGACTTTGTTGACAGCTTCAACTTGGCCATTGGCTTGAGGATAATGTGGGGCCGAGCCATCATGGTGCAAGACTAATGAAGATGTCAGCTCAGCCATCATGTAATCTCTGAAATGGGAGCCATGGTATGTGACAATGGCTTGAGATGCGCCGAACCTAGAAATAACATGGTTGAAAAGGAATAGAGTCGTCGTCTTACCATTTGCAGAGTATGTAGGCATCGCTTCCGCCCATTTGGTGAAATAATCCACAACGACGATAATATAGCCATGCCCCCCGGCCGAATGAGGGTCACATGTCATATAATCGATGCCCCATTTGACAAAAGGACTGACGGTAATGATGGGGTGTAGGTGAGTGGGTGGGGCATGCATCTTGCGTTGGTAAATTTGGCATTCGTGGCACTTGCGAACAACAAGAATGCAGTCCTTAAAGATAGATGGTCAGAAATAACCAGTGCGAAGGATTTTTTGAGCTGTAGCATAACTAGACATATGACCACCACATGCCTCGGAGTGGCAATCATTGAGAACTCTTTTGGCTTCCTCAATTGTAACGCATCGGTGAAGAACTAAATCGACACCGACATGGTATAAAGTATCGCCAATGATATGGTAGGGTTAGCAGTGATGCCGAATCCTTCGACGATCATCCTTGGTCAACGCGGACTGGAACGTGGACATCTGGAGATACACGATGATGTCACCGTACCATGGATCAAGGGTGCTAATTAGAAAGAGGGTCTCATCCGGAAGCTATTCATCTGTACCAATAGGGAGAGACTTAGAGGGAAGGGAACAAATCAATTCGGCAAAAATAAGTGACTTCTTAGATTTGGCCGTAGTAAATACCAAATCGAATTCTTGCAGGATCACGATCCATTTAGAATATTTCCCCCCAGCAACTGAAGATTCAGGATATAGGCCATGGGGTTGCATTCAGAAATCACTGTAGTCGTGCACAAAAGGATATAGTGCCGAAAGCGTTGAAAAGCCTGGATGGCAGCCAAAGCCAACTTCTCGACATGTGCATAGTGTATTTCAGTGTCGAGGAGATTCCCACTAAGGTGGTAGGTCACATATTCGTTGCCTTCGTCGTCATCTTGGACCAAGACCATAGTAATGGTGCTAGGGGCCACGACTAGGTAAAGGAAGTAATCTCGATAATAGTCTGGTGGGTGCAACAGAGGAGCATTTATGAGGACGAACTTGAGATCGTCAAAAGATTTTTGGGCCACCTCGTCCCATACAAAGGGCGTTCCTTGTTTTAGCAACTGGGTAAATCCTGTATCTAGCCCGACATAATTGGGTATAAAATGACGGAGAAAGTTGGCCTTTCCTTGCGGGCTCTAGAGTTGGTGCATTGAAGATGGAGGGGGTAAATTTACAATGGCCTCGACTTTTAGTGGATCAAGGCAAATTCTATCCTTGGAAACGATGAAGCCGAGGAGTCGTCCTGATTCTATGCATAAAAGACATTTGTGTGGGTATAACCGAATGTTATAGTGTTTGCAGCGTAGAAAAATCTGTCGAAGATGGTCCGGGTGATCTTGGCGCTTATGAGAATGAGCGGGAAGGTCATCCAAGTAGGGCTGGGCAATGTTGCGAATATCATGAAATGCATAGGACATTGCCTGCTGAAACATGGCTCCAGCATTTTTGAGGCCAAAAGGGAGCTTCTTGTACGCGAACATACCCCACGGACAGATAAAAGTTGTCTTTTCTTGATCGACCGGTGCGATGTTGATCTGGTCGTAACTAGAAAAACCGTCCATAAAGGAAAAGATATAGCTCCCAGTACAATCATCGATGTTTTGATCAATGAAGGGAGTAGAAAAGTTTTCTTTAGGAAAAGCATGATTGAGATCTCAATAATCGATGCAAACGTGGATTATGCCCTGTTTTTTAGTCACCGGGACAATATTGGACACCCAGTCTGTAAGGGGGATGGGAGAGATGAACCCAGCTTTGAGAAGTTTTTCAACTTCACCCTTAATAGCGGTGACCTTCCTAGGGTGCACCGGGCGAAGCCGTTGGCGAACGGGATTTGCGTGTGGATACGTTGGTATTTTGCGCACTATAATGCTAGGATCAATGTCGAGCATTTCTTCGTAGGACCATGTAAATACATCACATAATTCCTAAAATAGACGAGTACATGTCTTTATCTCATCCAGAGAACAAGATACCCCAATATGAACGTGTTCAACGATACCGGGTTTGATAGAAATGTCAATCGACATTGTTTGGATAATATTACCCAAATTTCCTTCCGACCATACTTCATGAGTAATAATCGGTGGTAGAAATGGAGAAGAGGACTCTCCGAAAATGGTAGACATGACCGAAGGTGAGGCAGGAACGAGGAGTGATAATGAGTATTGATCCAAGGTGGTTCCTCGAGAGACATGACTTCCATGATACCTTCATCAGCAAGGAAGGTCTCGGCTAAGGGATCATGCGATTCCAAAGTGCCAAGCCATGGGGATTGAGAGTACGTATCAAGAGAGGTCTTTGACATAAAAAAAATCAGAGGATGAAGAACTTGAAGCTGAAACAATTTCCACGTAATTGACTTCGGCGGGACTAAGCGGCATAACCTTGCCCCAGGCATCAACAAGATCTGGTGAAGGTATGACCCAAGGATCAGATTTGACCGAGATCATGTTGATAGAGGCAACATGAGGAGGTGGGAGTGGAAAAATCCCCATTAAGGCAGAACCTTTGAAAATACCTGCCCCCACACTCTCATAGGGAGCGCCAGTGTGCTTGACGTACGGAACATTGCCATCCGAGGAGGAAGAGGCAAAGAAATACAATTGGTCGACAGTGACAATCTTTCCTTGATGGGGAAAACGAATCATGCAAAATAAAGAGGAGGCCACGACATGCATGGCATGGGTCCAGCTTTGGCTGAGTAGAAGATTATAAATGATATTGGCGTCAACATTTTCTACCTCGACCTGCACCGTCTTTCCTTCCAGATTGATGGAAATGTTAGGTAAGACACCGAAGGGTTGCGAATTGCACCCATCGAAAGCTTCCAAAGTGTTCGGAGACTGGTTCAAAACAGGAGAACCAATAGCCTTCCAACATGCGGTCGACATGATGCAAGTGGAAGCACCTTCATCGATGACAGTCCAGTGGATGGTCTTCTCATTGATGATTACCTGAATGAGAAAGGCAATCTGATGAGGGAGACACGAAACATGGTTCTCTAGATCAAAACATATCAAATTGAAATTGGTGGGATTGATGCCCCTGATAGCTGATAGCAAAGATTTCCGTTGTGATGGGCAGCTTTGGAGTACCTCGAGAGTCGACATGGCTGACGTCGCCTGAGGCAAATCCTCAACAATATTGTAGTGCTGAGTGGCTGGGGCATTGGGATTATACGAGAATTTCTGTAGAACACCTCGAGAGGGTGGCCGCATAGCGGAATCAAGGTTAGGGCGCTCAATATGAAGAGGGCCAGAACTAGGGGTAGAAGAAGAAGCTGCTACTTCTTTCTCTTTCCCAGTTGTCGAAGCAGGAGTTTGATAGTCTTTCGATCTAGTAGCCACATTAATAGGCGTAATCATCATGAACACTTAAGATCTAGAGGAAGCAGATTGGGGTTGGTCTACCATTTGGGTCCGTTGAGACGGAAACGACTCTTTGAGGACAACAAGGGTCCCTTTAAGCAAGCGACTAACTTCGGATTGTTGGGGACAATCCTTAGTGTAGTGATCTTCCTCACAAATGAGGCAAGGATACTTAGGTTTCCGTTGCGAAGATTTGCCAGCAGATGATTTGGGAGGACCCCATTTTGAGGCATCAGCTTTACCCTTGCCTTTGCCTTTATTCTTTCCTTTCAAGGATTTGTCCACTGCGGTAGACTGGATAGTGTGGAACTTTGAGGTTTTACCAGGGCTAGGTGGATTCTGGGATGAATTATTAGGAACAACATTTGAGACCGACTTCTGTTTGGAAGAAGATTTAGCAGGGGTCTGGGATACTGAACCAATAAATCCATCAATGAGAGGTACAACTTGTGACTTTGATGTTGTGGGATCAGATGATGGTCGTTGAGCATCGGGTAATAACTCGTACAAAGTGGCAGATTGAGAGTAGTAAACTAGATCCAAGTATTAGGCACGAGCGATGGCTTTCTCTTCAATGACGCATCCACCCATAACTATATTGTGAGCAATTGGGGCCACGAATGATTTGGTGAACCATTCATTGAGCAACTGATCAACAATCTCAAATTTGATCAGGCGACGTCTACGTCTCCATTTGTGGATGTGATCAGAGATGTGTGTCGTAGTATCTTGCTTAAGCGATGTGAGCAAATAGGTGCCAGTTTCATAGATAACCGGCAACTGAAAATGCGTGAGGAAAGCCATGGCTAAAGAGTTAAAGTCATGGTAAGTACTTCAAGGTAGCTCGATGTACCACTTCGCTGCAGCACCCGTGAGCGTTCGTTGGGAAAGGCAGAGATGAATGAAATTGTCAATGTATGAGTTCGACGAGCACCAGACATGATATGTCATCACATGGTGATCCGGATTTAAACAGGAACGCAACAAATTACAGAGATAACCATAAACACAAAGATGCAGTGGAAATAATACTTCATTTCATTAATGGAAA